>WBZZ01003473.1:0-98545 GCA_019918135.1 Paulinella micropora
GGTTATGCAGGACGAGGCCGACAATGACGAGTCGGTCAAAGGAAACCAGGACAAGGTAAAGGTAACGAACGACCCCGGGGCTCTCGCGAGCGACCTCCAAGGTGTTACTAACGTAATGGATGGCGCGGTGAAGCGTGACACAGATAGGGCAAGCAGTAGCGTACAGAGTAGACACGGCAGCCGCAGTACCAAAGATAGTGGACTCAGGCTGCAATAGAACGTTAGTGCATAATACGATGCGTACGAGTGGGGTGAAGACGGGGCGGACTGTGCACTTAGCGGGGATAACCGAGCATACCATGGAGGTAAATGTGACAGCAGATGCATCTTTGCCTATCGTTGACGGGAAATGCAACGAGAATAGTTTATATTTACGATATGCATTGGTTAGTAATAGGACACCTTACTCGCTTCTTTCCCCAGGGGTTCTGGACCACACACATAACTTTGCAACTCTTTTTCAGAACAGGCATGTAATAATCCTGCGAAACCCATTACCGATCGACCCAGAGAATGTTGTCTGTCGAGGACGGATGATGCCCAACAAATTATATCGTCTGGATACACCATTGGACACCCCACTAGATTTTGGGAGAAGATACAACCCTGTTTTCGACGATTCGCAAGCAGTCGCTAATTTTTCGGTACGACCCCCCACGAAGGCGTCGCGAACAATTGAGGCTTTAGAATGACATCGCATGCTAGTGTTACAGCTAGGCCACGCCGGCGTCAAAGTAATGGATTAATTGGCAAAACATAATCGCCGGACTATAGTAGGTAAGAACATAAGACAGTTGATCACAACAGCATGCACAGGATGCAACCAGACGAAGATTACTAGATTACCTGTTTTTAAGGCCAACCCAGGGGTAGACTCAGGCTTTCACATTGGCGAATGCCTTCATATGGACTCTCGAGGCCCATGGGCTGTGAAATCTATTCAGGGCAACAGGTACAAGTTGATTCTAAAGTGTAAGGAGAGCCCATTCGGTTTCAATAACTTTACACCTACGAGAGAGGAGAGCTTATATTTACCGTTTGTGCAGAAAGTCCTTGCATTTTTCGCTGCTCAAACCGGCTCGACAGTCAAACAAATCCGTTGTGACGGCGAATATAATACGAGACGTCTGCAGGAGTTCTGCGACCAGAATGGGATCAGTCTGAAAACTACGCCACGAGACGAACCAAGGTCCAATCCTGTTGCAGAACGAGATCATAGAACGAGTGAGGTAAGGGCCACAGCAATGAGGATAGATGCTCACTTACCACCCTTCTTCTGGCAGGAGATGGAGATGGCAGAATGGGTGATTCGTCTTGTCACCCCTATCCCTATAGGCAAATACGAAGGGAAGACACCATACGAATTAGCAGTGAAGAGACAATCACCAAAAGACTTTCTACATCCTATAGGCTGCTTGGCATGGGGACGACTGTGGGAGTCAAAGAAGGGAATGCCAATGGCGGTGCCAGGCGTGCTAGTGGGGTACAATTTGTTTCGTCAACTCTACAGTATTTATATGTTGGACAAGCAGAAGGTAGAGGAGCATAGGAATGTGAGATTCGATCACAGCATACGAGGATACACAGCACGAATAACCCCACAGCCATGGAACACATACACGAACGTCACAGAGGAGAAATTCACGTCCCACCAACTTTTCCACAGACGAGAGTGGGTAAATTTTACGGGAAGAACGTCAAAGTTTGCCACAAGATGACACGATCGAAAATGATGAGATGAATGATGATTCATCTATTGTCGTTGTTGAACACAACACAGCACCTGCACGAAATGTAGCAAGACCACTACCACCCCCACCACCGCTAGAGCAGGTTGCACGAGCTGAGGACACACCAGTGGTACCGAGAAACAGAAACAGAACACCAACTGGGAGCTCGGCTAGACGCATGCAGTTTGTAGACTCAAAGCATGTCCCACTCCCAAAACCCAAAGCACCCAGGGATATTGATGGCGATGTGGATGCTAGAAACATAGTGGTTGGAAAACGTGGGAGGAGACACACCCCAGAGGGAACAGCAACTCATTCTTACAGACTAGTTATAGCTGAGGATGATGAGGCACAATTCGCACCACAGACAGACAGCAGTGACGGCATACGAGATACGAGGATGTCTGTTTGTTTACAAGGGTACTTAGAAAGCCAGAAAAAACAATTACGAGTAATACCACAGGTGATTGAGGCGAGAAAGAAAGATTCAGGGGCTAATATTACGACGCAAAGTGCCTCGAGTGGCAACATGGCAGGATGCAGAAAAAATAAAGTAAAACCGATCAGAACAGGTTTCGTCGATGCAATTAAGGAAAATGAGGCGACAGGTGAGAAGAAATACAAATCTAGGTTGGTGATTTACGGAAATCAAATGATACCATACCAGCACTTTAGCCCATACGATGCCTCGTCGCCAGTCGCACCGCACATCTTCCTACTCACACTTTGCTCTCTGCTAGTTGCACTTAATGCCTTCATAAAGCACATATATTTCAGTCAGGCGTACTCGCACGCTAGCATGCAAGAGATTTGTTACGCAATCCCACCTGATGATTGTAAAATGCAGGATAAGCCCAGTATGATATAGAGAGTGAAGAAGGCGCTTTATGGTTCGCCTCAGGCTGGACGATGATAGTACAACCATGTTTATGGCTTCTTGCGTAGCATAGGTTACTTGCAATCAACCGTCGACGCATGTGTATTTTATATGAAGGGCGGTGATGAAACTTTTCCCCCGATGATGGCCTACGACACGAGGTCGATCCTTTGGATAGTCCTGCTGACGACTGATGACATGCTTGATTTCTGTTTGAAGGAGGAGCAACATAACGTGTTGGTTTTGAAGTTGCATGAGGCGGGATTTAGATTTACCTAAAAGGGGGAAGTAAAGGTATTTTGTGGCATGCAATTCAAATGTTTTGAACATGGGTTGCTCATCCACCAGCAAGCTTACATTGATGGGTTGTTACAGGATCGGGGATTTGATAATGCGAAGCAGTCGACGACGCCCTGTACGGAGCAGGAGCAGCAACCAGTGGACCCAGCTGCTTCCCTGCGTCAATGGCCGCTGCGAAAGTTGGCGTGGAACTTATCTGGCCGATGTCGCAGACACAGCCACAGTTAGCTTACGCAGTGAATAGACTATGCATCTACATGCATAGTGAACCGGATGTCGCATACGGCATGATCAGTCGCATTTATAGATCATTACGGGATCAACGAGGTTTATCTTTTTCCGTCGCGTGTGGATTGGCGAACTATAAACTTGCACACTTATGCGGACGGGCTGATTTAGGGAAGTGTGAGTTCACATAGTTCGCGATCGGGCGAGCTACAGATGATCACAGGACCAGTGTTTTGGTCATCGAGAAGACAGTCGACCGTAGCGATGTCGACTCAGGAATCAGAGACGATAGCAATGTCCGCTGCCGCACGCAACACCATTGCTATCCAGCATTTCTGCGAGGAGATCGGAATACCGCTTTCGCTCCCATCGACGGTGTTTGGCTACAATCAGGGCTCCATATTGACGATTACGAATGGGTTCGGCAGTCAGCGATCCAGACAGTTGGCTTTAAAGCACCATTACATATTATTAGTTCGAGTTAGAGAGGAGTGGTAGAATTATGAGTCGTAAGATTGGATCTATGGTAATCTGGCGGACGTGTTTATTAAAGCTTTATCTGCGCCACAATATTTACGAATCATTGACCAGTTCATGGTCAGGCTCAAGGATTTCGACCTTGAAAATTAATGTTACTCCTCAGTAAAGTTTCGTCTGTAATTAGCTATGATTGCTACAATGGATTTCTTTTTCCGATAGCATCGGCTACAGCTACGGAGCTACGACGTTCGAAGTGATATTAAGCAAAGCATAGTGCAGAGTTGATATGAGAACGACATGGGATTAGATGAATCCCACCACAAGATTGGACGAATCTCATCATAGCATTGGACGGATCCCACCATTGAGATGGAGACAGATGAGAGTTTGATGAAAGCTAAGGAATTCTCCCTTCTACTAGTCTGCGAGTGCTCTACATTAAAGTGATAAGGTAGGTCAGCGACACAGCCTACACTTCCTAACGTATTTGTAATTACGATAATACCGTTTTATACATTAGTCGTTATTCAGTGGCGGCATTTAACTATTTACCAATACAGTATGTCTGTTACCATTTTAATCAGTACGGATGGATGGTTAGTTATGACGTAGTATAGGTAGAACAGTTACAGTCATTCAGTCCATATTATCATTACTACTATAGGTATTACTATAACACAGTTATCTTTTTATATAAAATAAGGCTATTTTCATATAAATTCGTCTTACTATTAATTTCAATAAAAATATACATAATTTTATCCAAATTCAATACAAGCATTCTTAATCAATAAATAGTCCATATTTGAATTTCTCTCAAACTCTAAAAAAAAGATAACTCATCTATCTTTTGCCAAATCAACACGAAGAGACATCAAAACCCGTCTCTTGGTTTTTACTGCTGTGCTAGACTTAGTTATCTTTTTTTGAAAAAATGAAAGTCCTCTCCTGTTGCGAGTTTGATTAATTAATTTTTTTTCATAAAAATTTTTACCACTCTATATAGACCAATGACCACCCTCACCAGATTATGTGAGAAGTTTGAGAAACTCTCTATTGAAAATAAAAAAGAAACATTTTCTATTACCGATGTTAAAAAGATAATTCCTGACGAAATCCAAATGATTGAAAATGCACGGGCAGGCAAGCCAAAGGATATTTTTCCATTCGGTAAGTATAAAGGTAAGAAAATTCAAGATGTTGCAACTATTGATAAGCCATATCTTGAATGGGTCATGAAACAGCCGTGGTTTGAAAAATTTACAGACATTAAAAGTGAAGTAAAAAAATATTTATAATAAAATAAAATTAAATCTTTATATATAAGATGGCCGACCTGAGCACCAAACAGGACTACTTGAACGAAATTGAAAAATGGAACCTTGATGGCTCTATTAAAAAGCCAACAATTAAATGGACTAAGCCTGACATTGTATCTTTCTATGAGCAATACAAGCCGAGGGACGACAACGTGAAAGTAGTTATTCCGTTGGAGGCCACATTAGAAAAAATGATGGAGGAACAAAGCACACCATTTAAGGAAACAGATCTTGTTGTGAGAGAGACTGGAATTACCGAAATAAAGGCTAATGTTGGCGAAGAAATAGCGAATGCTACATGTACAGAAGAAGGATGTATATTAAAGAAAGATGTTGTTCTTCAATATGGAAAATATGCACACAAAAACATTGAAGATGTAGCCAAAATTGATAAACCATACCTTGAATGGTTAGTTCAACAGCAGTGGTGCCAAAATGTGGATGACATAAAAAAAATTATTTAAATCATTGATATTTTATTCAATTAATTTCTTTTGCTTTCTGTATCACTGATCCTCTACGAAGTTAGCAATAATATTGACATTTCCTCCTCCACCAGCAGAGACAGACTTCTGTGTAAAAGTCAATACATCACTCGGTGATAGGTATATATCATAACTTCTAAGATTGATTTGTTGAGTTGAAGCACTATTTACATATAGTTTAAAAATTGTTTTTCCGTTTGCGATAGCACTCGCCTTTGTGTCAGTATCTACAATTGAATACTTTGAATCAACATCTGCAAAACCTGCTCCAGTTAGTGTTCCATTTAATACCATTCTGACAACATTTGACTTAGTATCTTCATTTGTAATACTTATCAAAGTGGGATAAACATTTGAATAATTTGTTAAATTAGCACCGCCCGCATCAAATGTTGCTTTATTCCTGATACTAATAATAGGGCTTTCAGTTGTGTTTGCTGCTTTACTTCCTTCCACTTCGTTTGTTATACTTGTGTTTATCGTATTACTTCCTTCAATAAATAATCCAACACTCGCGGTTTTAAGAGTTTGAATTCCGGTAGAAGCATCATTCCTCATTAGTGCGGTAAATGGTAAAGTAGTGTTTCTTAGACTTACACCTGTGTTGGCATTCGCATACTTAATAGTATGGACTAATTGAAATTCTCCTGTCGTAGGATTTTCAATAGAAAACCTTATAGCACCAAAGCCTAAATATTGAAATTGAATTTGGAATACATTTCCTTTACTCCAATCAATAACGGGCATATCTTTTGTTCCATTGCACGGGTCATCCCAGATTGCTTGTTGAATATAAGTTGTTGCCCCTCCTTTGGCATGTAGAATACTCATCCCGACATTAGTTTTATAAAAATAAAAACCACTTGAAAAATCACTTTCACCAATTCCTACACACGAATAATAGGATTTTGTGTCATCAGTTGTCCAAAGGCGGTGAAGCGACCAACAACTCCCATACCAGTCCGATATTTTATTCTTCTTTTACTGATTAGGATAGCATTCGGTGTGTTATCGGCTTGAGTTTTTAATTCAGCCATATTATTGAAAAATGACACAGACGATTTTGTTTCTGTTTTTGTCCATATCCTTGTATTGATAGTGTATGGAAAGATTTCCTGAACAACTGGAGTTAATTGTCCAACTAGTGTTTCTCCAAAAGCAGTTTTCATATTATCAGTTTTAATGCCACCATCATACCCTACTTTGACATTTATAAAATCTCCGTCTGGATTTTGTGAGATTAAATTTCTCTGGTGAGACATATTGTGTATAAAGAAATCGCTCGCGATTTTGCTATGTAACGAGTTTATATATAAAACAAAAAAAAAATTATTTAAATCATTTATATTTTATTCAGAAATCTGTTCATATCCATTATGAAATAGTAATAACATTTGCCTTCACTTGAACCTCTCGCTGAGTGATAGCCAGAGTGTAATGATTGAGACCAACATTTACAGTAGTAGCCATCATCTCCCAGCGTCTCTCTTGAGAAAGGTCAAGCCACTAATTTCATTCTGGTCTTTACTCCAAAGCGGGCGAGTGTTGTCAAATGTATCAACCCAGAACCAGTTGTATTGATAGACATTGCTATTTACCAAAGCACTACCTTCAATTTTATTTTCTAGATACATGTAATCTTCAAGGGTTGTATTAGCAGTGCGAATATTAAATTGTTGAAGTCTAGACCCGTCAAGGGTAGTATAGAAGGAGGTAATCTTTGAACCATTCCTATTATCGTTATCATACGCGGTATTCTTTGTTTCTTCATTATTGAATGCCGAATGGTAAATTTTCTTAATTCTCCGTCCGTGTCCTCTATCGAACCTCATAATAATGTTTTGACTTGTAGATGCCTGAATTGTGTTTTTGTATGAGTATGGATAGTCAATCGTAAAAGACATACCTTCGGCACTGCTCACTTTTTGTTGAATAGACTGGATAACATCAGGGTTTGTTTCAACCGCTAGAAACAAGTTTAAGTTTGCTACCTGTGAATTAGTTGTGCAAGGAAAAGAACCTTGATTTGCTGTGTTAATAGTGGTAGCAAGACCTGTATTAGCATCAACACCACCAACATGATAAACAGTTCTGTTACTAGCCGCCCAAACAATTCTCGTGGTCAGAATTTCAGGAAACATAATAGTCTTATCAAGTGCGAAAATAGTATTGTAAATCATAGACAATGGAATCTTCACATAAATAACGGGGTCTGTGTTAGCACCACCAATACCTCCCTCAAGATACTTCGCCTCAGTGTATGAAACATTCACAGCAGACAAAGCACCCGCTCCAGTTGTCTGCAAAGTATCATCATGTCTTCGTGCATTAAGTGATGGAGGAGCGATAGCCCCAGCAATAGCATTACCAAAACGGTTTAATGTTGCCTGAAGGTGGCCATCGGTATCAATACTACCTGCTACAGTCGCCACACTTGCCTGTTGTCCAGCATACACGTTAGCAGTAAATGCTGTTGTTGCTCGCCCATCAGCATTACACTTTTGAAGCATACACCCAACACCATTACCTGCTCCATGGTTCTCAAGTGCCAAAAAGTCCTTCAATGAAGTCTCAGGTTTCCAAATCATTTTCGTAATAGTTCCGACATTATTCAAATCACACAAATAAACACCACTACGGGTTTGAAGTTGAATCTGTCTAATCATACTCAAACAATCCATAAAAATACGATTGTGTCTATCTGCAACTCCTGAAGCACCTGGGGCGTAAGTGAAACTCAGCACAGACTTTGCCAAGTTAAATGGACGGCTGATAAGGTCAAATGTGCTTTCCTGACCGCCCGCTGAAGTAACAACAACATTTCCTGCTCCTTCGCGAGGAGTAAGTTTATTAAGGCGATACGAACCGCTGATATAATCAGTCTTACTGAAGTCTAATTCTCCGCCGTGTTGAGTTGGCATTTTTGTTTTTTTAGGCAGTTGTGAAATTAACTAATTCACCAGAATATATTTATAGAAAAAAAAATAATTCTAAAATTAATTGATATTTTATTCTGACTTCGTCATCATAAAACATCGTAAGCCATTAACTTACCTTTTTCGATATTTGACAATAAACGAGAGTGCGAATAGCACGAAGTGAAATTGTCAAATATCTTTATCTCTGTTTCAAAAGATTGAAGAATGATGTAAATAAATTAAAATAATTAGTCTCTCTGTAAATAAACAATGTCATAACAATACCTAACCCATTAAGATTTATAGCCTGATCGTTTTCGTCTGTAAGAGAAACCTATATACATTATTTGAACTGGTGGATAATTTCTTACCATACTCCGACCCAGTTCCGTCGTATATAATGGCACCAAATGGAATTTCGTTGGCAGTGTATATTTCTTGTAGCACATGATTATCACCTTCCCCCACTAAGTCCGATTGAAGATACAGAGTTTTTTCGCCAGTTAGAATAATTACGTTCGGCGATTTAACAAAATCAGTAGCGAAGAAATATGTTGAATTTCTATCAAACCCCATTACTTCGTGAATTCGGGTATCACCATTAAATATAAACCGCGGTTGAATACCTCCGTTATTTGAAATAGTGAATGTTAATTTGCCATCTTCTGGTTC
This sequence comes from Paulinella micropora, assembly GCA_019918135.1. NCBI lineage: Eukaryota > Cercozoa > Imbricatea > Euglyphida > Paulinellidae > Paulinella > Paulinella micropora. The sequence goes on from WBZZ01003473.1 coordinate 9,010, forward strand.
TATGTTGGTATTATTACTTGATACCACATAAGTATAGTCATTTGGACTTTCTGCCGTTAGTATCTCCCCGTACCATTTTATGAAATCATCTCTTTTATTCTTTGAGAATGAGTTATATCCGTAATCGTCCATGTCTGGTATTTTGCCTATGTATGTTTGATTGTCTGTTTTGTTAAAGAAGTGAGGAAAGTATCCTTTCTTCAATTCAGTAAGTCCAAATGTGTCAGGAAAGTCAGATAGAGGCATAGTTAGAAATGATAAACTATCTATAAATCTAATCTGTTCTTTCCCATTACCAATAGACATCATCATTATTTTACCACCTTCATATATAACAAATGGAGTTATTCCTTTTTCAATCAACCATTTCAATACAAATTGACAATCATATCCCCGTGCATTATGTGCTATGAATGTATAACCCTTATGTTTTACACCCAATGCCCACTCACAGAATTGTTCAATGTTTTTATGTATGATTGGTGTGCTGTCGTCGAAATATTGACTTTCAGAATGATTGATAATATGTGTTCCTGTCTCTTGATTTGCTTCAAAATCAAAGAATACATATTTGGTTGATGGTTCATGTATCACTTTTTTCTTTAACTCACATTGGTGTGATAGAGGTTGTAGTTCTTTGCAGTTCCTACATTTTTCATATCCACATTTATGTTCTCCTTTGTAAGTCTTAGCACAAGTGATACATTTTTTCTTTGTGTCGCATAACTTATTTTGTTTATGATTATTGAAACATTCATCATTCGGAAACTTTCTATTACACTCATTGCACATTTTCCATTTCGAAATATTGTCATATCCTTTACATCCTTCAGTTTGACATATATTACATTTGAATTCACATGCGTGATTATGTTCGTATCCCTTCATACATTTCTCGCAAAAGTTTTGCTTTGACAAGAATGCTTTCATACTTGTTATGGTGTCGTAATGGTTCATGGTTTTTAGTATGTATATGTTCTTTTTGTCCTTCATCTCAGTCTTATAGATAATTTTGTTTGGAAATTCCACAATAACAATGTTGTAGCCTATGTGCTTAGCAAACTCACTAATTTCAGAAAGCCCGCACAAATCTTTCATGACACCAGCCTCCTCGTGCAGTTTGTTTGCTAGTTCATCTTGAATTCTGCGTCCGTCCTTGATTTGTGAATACTTCGGATGCTTTTCTATCTTTGCTTTTGCTACAACTATTGCCCTTGCCAAACATATGTTGTCTTCATTTCTTATTGTTATTATACCTTTCTTTTTATACATGTCCGTTTCAGTTATTGCTTTCAATCTTGCTCCTCCTTCAGGCATTCTCACACCCACAAAATTGAAATCAATCAATTCCATAGTTGCACCTTCTTCGTCCATATAGTTTTCGTCGTTTGATTGCAGTATAGATTCTAATCTAGTCAGTATATCTTCTAAATTGAAATCTTTTACTTTTATTAATTTTTGGTTTTGTACATTCCAAGTTGAAGGAATAGCACTAATACGTATTTGTATTAAGTCATTGTCTTTGTAAAGTGTTTTAAAGTCTTCAATTATGGATCCTATCATACCGATGATGCCTTCTAATGGAAACTTTTTCACTTTTTGAGACATTGATTTACTTAATTTAATAGTATATACCGATTGCCCCACAGGTAGTTTGTGTTCAGTGTCTATCCTTATTAGTTTATAGCCATTGAACTCTATTACTTGTGGTTCGACATATTTTCGTTCCCTTTGTTTTCGCCCAGGTTCAGAATAAAACCTTTCAGGGTCCGATAGTGCTCCCCTTGTCGTTGTTATGTCATAAAACCAAGTTCCGTTTGGCTTTTTAACATATAACTTGTTTTGCCTTATCCGATATGTTATTTTTGCTTCCGCCAACTTGTCCAAGTTCCATGTGTGTCCGCCATAGTCGATGGTGTTCGCCATATATTTATTGGAATATATTTTTTCCAATAAATATTTTTATTTTATATATAAATATATATATATATATATATAATATTATCTTATCTTTAATATGAAATTCAATTTTTTTTCAGGTCTCAATTTTCGCCGACGATATTCTGGAGTCTAATAAGGTCAGCCTTGGTTTTTTCTCTTTTCTCTTTTGATTTTCTCAGTATGTCTGCCTTGTTTTTTGATAATATTCTTTTGCTCTCATAAGTGCTTTCTCTTTATTTCTTCTTTGATACTCTCTCATACGTTCAGCGTGTTTTGCCCTTGCCTCCTCCGCAGTATATGTTGGATGTCTACCCATTTATATTATATATAATATAATTTTTATTTATTTAAATAGAAATTAATCAAACTCGCAACAGGAGAGGACTTTCATTTTTTCAAAAAAAGATAACTAAGTCTAGCACAGCAGTAAAAACCAAGAGACGGGTTTTGATGTCTCTTGGTGTTGATTTGGCAAAAGATAGATGAGTTATCTTTTTTTTAGAGTTTGAGAGAAATTCAAATATGGACTATTTATTGATTAAGAATGCTTGTATTGAATTTGGATAAAATTATGTATATTTTTATTGAAATTAATAGTAAGACGAATTTATATGAAAATAGCCTTATTTTATATAAAAAGATAACTGTGTTATAGTAATACCTATAGTAGTATCATTAGTCACAGTCATTAGTTGTGCTTTCAACCCTAATCATTGCTAGTGACGTGGTATAGTTCTAGAGTAAAACGGAAAGTGATTGTATTCTCAGTAAAGATCAGTTCCAGTAACAAGGAAGTAGTCGTGGGATTATTTTAGTGTCATTTACTGACATCCTGAACTCAATCTGCCGGAATTCCTCAGAAGGAATAGTCCGTCAATTGTGTTTAATCAAACTTGCTTTAGTCGTGTGTATTTCGGATTCACGTCCGGAGCACTCCTCTCAGTTCGGATCACAGTTTTATTCATCAACGAATACATTCAGTCATCGTCTTTCACTGTTATGCAGCCTTGATTGCTAACGACCTCATGAGCAAGACACGGACCCCCAAACTACTCAACCTTGGAAGCGTACCCACGCTCAAACCCAATGAACGACTTTACCAGGAATGGAAATTTCAGTTCCAATCCTTCACCTACTGAGATAGCGCAGAATTGGGAGACATGGTAGCCTCCGTGTTTGAGGAACCAGACAAAGCCATAGCCAAGTTCCCCTACGACCCTACCGAGATCCGTATTGCAGAAGACTGGTCAGAGTCACTTTGAGAGTCTTCAGATGACGAGCAAGGAACAAACCCCCCGAAAGAGATCAAAAAGGACAAGCCTAAACAGCAAGGCAAAACCGCCGGTGCTCAGAAAGGTAGTACCTCAGCACTCTCGAAAACACAAGACCAACTGGAAGAAGAGAGAAAGGCCAGACGATCACAGACAACCAAGAGAGTCCATTCCAGAAAAAAGAAGGCAAACAAACAATATGCACAACGAATGCGTAGGTTGGGACTTTACGTCTCTGTGGCTTTCAAAGCACCAGTCCTAGTGACGATGTGCATGGCAGTGGAAGACAGAAGCCCTATTGGCATGTTAGCCTTAGTGGAAAAAAGGTATGGAGGCAAATCACTTCTTGATATGATCATAAGATGGCAAAAGTATATTGTCGCTACCCCTAAGGGAGACATTGCCTACTGGCTCGACGGAAACCGTCTTACGGAACTACAAATACAGAGAGATTATGGTGGCAAAATCCCTAACGAATTTTTCACCGCACAGCTCTTCTATAAACTCTCCTACCACCCGGCTTTTGGAGGGCTAGATGCCCTGATGATACAGTTCGAAAACAAGGGGATTACTGCTCACTCTGAAGTAGAAGACATGCTCAGAAAGATCTGGATTAAGTATAAACTGGAACAGAGAACTCAGAAAAAGATACTTGGAGCAGGCGAAACCCCTGACAAAACTAACGGACAACGCAAGACCACCGAAAGATCATTCGTGTCTGAACAGTCAGACAGCGAAACAAGATGTTGCTTCAACTGCAACGGGACAGGTCATTTAGCGTTTGAGTGCAAGAATACCTGCACTAAGAACAGCTGCAAGAAAGGCAAAGGTAAACACCCCCGTAAGGATTGCACTCTTGACAAGAAACGTAGGCAGACAGGAACAAAACCCTCTAAGAAATCCCCAAGATCCACTGTCGCTGTCACAGAGCAAGCCTCTGATGAACAGGACGAGGAAGAAGGAGAAGAAAAGCCTGAAAAGGAAGAACAGGATGACACAGAACACGAGGATGATTCTCCCTCTGTGTTCGTTGTCATGGGTGGAAGCTTAGACCCCGAAGAGGAAGAGAACCCTTATGCTAGACGACGAGCAGCTAGATAGAGCAGCACTCAGCAAGTCAGCACTCAGCAGATCAGCACTCAGCAGGTCAGCAATCAACAGACTAGCAGTCAGCAGAACAGCAGATAGCAAGGCAATAGTCGACAGACAAGCAGCAGCAGTCAACAGACTAGCAGAACAGCAGACAGCAAAACAACAGTCGACAGACAAGCAGCAGCAATCAACAGACTAGCACTCAACAGACAAGCAGTCAACAGACTAGCAATAGACGGCAGAGCAGCAGACAGCAAGCTCATAGACAACAGCAACAGCAGGCAGAGATGGAGAGAAAGAGTGAAAGAGCACAGTCGCAAACCACTACCCTCTCATCTAAGAAACAACAGAAAAAGAGGATGGAGAGCAAGGGTGAAAGACCACAGGCACAACCCACTTCCCTCTCATCCACAGCCACACGTTCACAGAGGATGGAGAGAAAGAGTGAAAGAGCACCGTCGCCACCCTCTACCCTCTCATCCACAGACACACAGTCACAGACTGAACGCATGGGAAGATGTGAGCCACCACCACACCCTATCTACGCAAATCTCAAGCCTGGTTACTCTCTCACACCCAAACAGAGAACACTGGTATATGAGCAGCTAGATAAGAACGGGCACCCTAGGTGTCAAGGTAGGAACACAAAAGGAGAACAGTGTGGGATTTCTCGCAACCCCAAATTTTACGGTTCCCCTAATCTAATGGCGAAACGGTTTGCATATGGTTCGTTTTGCGGCTATCATGCCGAACAAGACCCTTTATTTCCCTTTATAGACCTAGCAAGACCGGCAGCAGAAAGACTTAGTAAGAATAGCAAGTTCCCAGACGAAGCAGGACTGATAGCTGTAGCCGAACAGTACCTAGAGTTGTACGGCAACATTTAGGGTTACAATCAGCTGAACCAATAATGGTGTTATTACCCCGCAGTGAAGGCGCACGAGTTTCAGGTACAGCCGTCACGCAAACTCAACCACCTGACGAAACAGTATGCGGAAAAAACGGGCCGGATCCAACAGGTTGTGTACGGTAGTGGACAGAATAGCTTAGCTGGCAGAGCAGTAGAGCATGGTAGACAACCCCACCCACTGCATCCAACACCTGAAAGGGCAATACCAGAAAGTCCAATACCCGAAGCACCCACACCCGAAACTGTCACGTATGTTGAGAAACACTTCGAAACACAACACCAGAACAGGCAACCCCTCGCACCCCAGAAGGTAGATACCTTACTAGTCATGCATTCAGGCAGGCAGGGCTAGTGGTAAATGATCAGGCTAGGCCTAATCCTAATGTGTCACCCATAAACTTCTACACCCTCGCACACTTAGCAGAAGTCATGACGCAAGGTTGTTAATGGACTTCAGACAGACAGGTAGTGTGGACAGCAGACGACCAGCCAGACGATTTCCTCACAGACGTAATGAAAGCGATAGAGGCAGTTTACGTACTGCACAAGAACTAGCCCCTACAGCGTTGAAAAAGACCCCATTGTCACTCATTCCACTGCACAAGAAAGAGTAGGTTTGCCACAAGCACCCCCTCCTTCCAACACAACTACTGAACGCAAAATTTTCCCTTTAACACGCAATGAAGAAGAGGAAGAGATAGAGGAAGTAGAGAAAGAAGAAAAGTCAGAGGAAGAAGAAGATGATGAGATGTACGAGTTCAACAGCGACGAAACTCAGACGAAATTAGACTTAGGGACGCACTCGCAGCTTATTCGTCAGAAGAGATAGAAGAAGAGGAAGAACAAGAGGAAGAAGAAGAACAGGACGAAGAAGAAAACGAAGAGGATGACACAGCAACAGTGACTCACAAGACAGAGAAAGACGTGAGTACAGTAGCGCGAGACAGGGCGATGGTATTGATCAACGCGAAAGACAGACCAAACCCGACACACACATACCAGGATAGTGGAGCTCCACAATGCATCTGTCGAGATTCTCATTTAATGACGAACATGACGAAAGTAAGACCCGTGAACTTCAAAACTGGAAATGGTAAGAGAAAAATAGAGAAGGCAGGTATGATGCAACTAGCCAGAGTAGATGGTAATGCCAAACCCCATGTAATAGCAAAGGCAGCGTACTATGACCCCTCTATGCCTATCAACATTGTACCCACTGGACCCATGGATCATTTTCACCACAGAGCTGTGGTACACCAAAATATCAGATTTTATCCTTAAGAAACCTATAAAGGTAGACTCCAGGGATATACTAGTCAGGGGGAGATTGACAAAATCTCTATTCTATCGATGGGACACGAAGGAGGACAACCGCTTCGCATCAATCAGCGGTATGTTCCCTCAGGAGCACCCAAGAGCGAATCCATGTTGGGGTAATCGAGGAGGGAAGCCCCATATCAGTCAAAGATAGTGATAGAATTAAGCTAAGCAAGAATAGAGATAGTGATAGGACCAACAACTGCATCAGTACGCCTCAGATATATTATTATTATTATTATTATTATTATTATTATTATTAATATTAGGGAGTACATAGGCCATCGGTCCTTTCCATGGGCTGATTGGTATAAAGCTCCTAGAGTAATGTTCTATGCCGTCACTTCCTTTATTCCACCGATTGGTGTGGAGACTTTCCTTATGGAATGGAGGACTGGATGCACATGGCCTTTTGGCTCAGCAATGGGCAGGAGATACACTATTATTATTATTATTATTATTATTATTATTATTATTATTATTATTATTAATTGAACATACCGGTCCGTCTCGAAGTGTTTGAACTGCCCTCGCGGGAGTGTCATTAGAGCCTATCGTCAATTCTTCGTACCTCACGGGTGAGACGATGGAGGCGCATGTGCAGATTTGCATCAGCCATGGACAGAGAAGCACTATTATTATTATTATTATTATTATTATTATTATTATTATTATTATTATTATTATTATTATTATTATTATTGGACATCGTGATAGCCCAGTGGTCAAGTTCTACCATCTGGGCCCTGTCGCCAGTTCGATTCCCGTCGGTGCCACCAGTATTTTCATTGAACATACCGCTCCGTGTGGACCAGTATTTTCATTGAACATACCGGTCCGTCTGGAAGTGCTGGAACTGCCCTTGCGGGGGTGTCATTAGAGCTTATCGTCCATTCTTCGTACTCCCCTCACGGGTGAGACGATGGAGGCGCATTTGCAGATTTGCATCAGCCATTGACAGAGAAGCACTATCATTATTATTATTATTATTATTATTATTATTATTATTATTATTATTAGGGAGTACATAGGCCATCGGTCCTTTCCATGGGCTGATTGGTATAAAGCTCCTAGAGTAATGTTCTATGCCGTCACTTCCTTTATTCCACCGATTGGTGTGGAGACTTTCCTTATGGAATGGAGGACTGGATGCACATGGCCTTTTGGCTCAGCAATTGGCAGGAGATACACTATTATTATTATTATTATTATTATTATTATTAAATCTGCCTTGGAGTGTTGACTGTGACATATTTGAGGGAAATCCCGATGAAAAAACCTAGTCACACTTGCTAAACAGAGTTCCAGCCCAACGGCCTCAAGGCGTTAAACTGTGAGGCCAACTCATAACCCTTTGGTGGTAGATGCTGGGGAGGAGGGTCGTTGCGCGCGTAAAAGATCTTAAACTCCGCATATGCTGGTTGATAGCCCAGGACCCAGCAGACACCAGATTGTTATGGGTGGGGTTTCGAGGCAGCTCTAGCAACCGCGCTTGGTGTATGCACTTGCACATTCGGTGACGTCTTGCAAGAGGTTGCTGGGACTGCGGAATAACCTCGGCTTAGTGCAGTCTTACCCTCAGGAGCTCCATCGGTGGCCCCGATCATCAGGCGAGAGACTGACACGGGGGGGTGGAGGACCTCGAACAAGGGTATTGGAGGCTTATGTCCGTTGAGGATATGCCATTAGCTGCATCAGTACGCCTCAGATATAGTATTATTATTATTATTATTATTATTATTATTATTATTATTATTATTATTATTGTGGACACCGTGATAGCCCAGTGGTCAAGTTCTACCATCTGGGCCCTGTCGCCAGTTCGATTCCCGTCGGTGCCACCAGTATTTTCATTGAACATACCGGTCCGTCTGGAAGTGTTGGAACTGCCCGTGCGGGGGTGTTATTAGAGCCTATCATCAATTCTTCGTACTCCCCTCACGGGTGAGACGATGGAGGCGCATGTGCAGATTTGCATCAGCCATTGACAGAGAAGCACTATTATTATTATTATTATTATTATTATTATTATTATTATTATTTTGGACACCGTGATAGCCCAGTGGTCAAGTTCTACCATCTGGGCCCTGTCGCCAGTTCGATTCCCGTCGGTGCCACCAGTATTTTCATTGAACATACCGATCCGTCTGGACCACTATTATTATTATTATTATTATTATTATTATTATTATTATTATTATTATTATTATTGGACACCGTGATAGCCCAGTGGTCAAGTTCTACCATCTGGGCCCTGTCGCCAGTTCGATTCCCGTCGGTGCCACCAGTATTTTCATTGTACATACCGATCCGTCTGGACCAGTATTTTCATTGAACATACCGGCCCGTCTGGAAGTGTTGGAACTGCCCTTGCGGGGGTGTCATTAGAGCTTATCGTCAATTCTTCGTACTCCCCTCACGGGTGAGACGATGGAGGCGCATGTGCAGAAATGCATCAGCCATTGACAGAGAAGCACTATTATTATTATTATTATTATTATTATTATTATTATTATTATTATTAGTATTATTACTCTGGTTGGCAACCCAGGACCCAGTTATTGCCAATTGTTATGGATGAGGTTTTGAGGCAGTTCTAGCCGCCATGCTTGGTGTATGCACTTGCACATTCGGCGACGTTTTGTAAGAGGTTACTGGAATTGCGTAGTAACCTCCTTTACTTTACAATAACGGTTAGAATAATTTCTGACAGCAGTTACTCGTGATATGACAGTTTACGTCATTTATTATATGTCGATAGGACTGATTTACCAATTATTTACGACTGACCTAATTAATGAATTTGGCATTGTCAGCCAGTCACATGTTATGGTTTTGCCGCCTTCAGTTTGGCGGTAATAATTTTACTCAGTAAATCTCTCACAATCTGTTCAACTGCGAACTACCAAAGTGTCCCGGTCTTCAACCCGGCCTCTGTCAACTAAGCTACCGGATTTATTAATACATTGGGTTATGAGTGCTTCTGCGACGAAGGATGCGGCGACTGTGATCCTGCAAGGCAAGGCGCCTGCGTTCATCGATGGTATTAAGGGGAGAAGCTGGGATGACTGGTTTGCGCAGGTAAGGGCGGATTTGTCCTCGGTCGAATGCTGGGAATATGTCGCGCCTTTGGCTGATGTTCTGAGATGGCGGTCCGAGATTGAAGCTGAGCCTGTGGCGGGAGCACCGGATGCGGCTTACGGGGACCGGAAGGAGAACAAGAGAGAGGCTAAGGCGAGGGAGGCAAAGGCTCCCGCGGACGCAAAAGCTGGACCGGGGGCAGGAGATGGCATTAATTTGACCATGCAACAGCGACGGGAGATCGTATCCAGAAGGGCGCAGATCTTCATGTGGTTGTACAAAGCGCTAGAGTACGGATCGCCGGCGGAGAGGATTGTCCGACACTTGGTCAGAGAGCCTGCGCTGCGACCGGAGGAGCTCGTCGGCATCCTGCGTCAACGCTACCAAGGGAATGCGGCCCACCAGAAGCAGAAAAGGAACAGCATCGTAAGCAACTGGCAATTTAATGCTAAAGATGATATGATGGCACAGCTGAGGGACTTTATGAATCATTGTGAGTTCCTAGAGGATCATGGTGAACCGGTCAGTGTCACACTGCAGATGCAGTTCGTGAAGACCGCCCTGGCAAAGTGTGCATAGAAGCATTTGTGGAAGCCGTTCTTGGATGCGCAAGTTACCAATCCATCGCTGGAGTGGGACGACTTCGAAGCGGCCTTCGAAAGGAGAATCATCGCTAATGAAGAGCAGATGATGGCTACCAAAAAGGAGGCGGCGATGTGGGCGAACGGGCAAGCGAAAGGTGGCAAGAGCGACAAGGGGGATAAGGGCGGCAAGAGCGATAGGCCGAAGCTGGAGTGCTGCAACTGTTCAAAAGGCCACAAGTACTTCAGGTGTATGGAGAAGTGTCGCATACCTGGGCACGAGCATGTAGGCAAGTCGTGCCCAACCTCAAGGACAGGTACCGCAAGAAAATTCCTCAGGAAGAAAAACCGAAGAAAGATATCGCGGCAAATGGAGGGAGAGACCAAGGACGCAAAGGTTCTGGTGCCCCGAAGAACCCCCCCGCCGCGGCCGTGTCGTGTATGGCGTTTGATCTAAAACGTCAAAGGCGAGCAACGATGGTTGATCCTGTTCCAATATATGCAGTGGGTGAGGAGGAGTACCTGGCTCCAGCGGCGGATGGTTCGGGACTGCGGGTGATACCTAAGAAGGGTGAGAAGACGTGTGGGTATGCATTTATGACTCAGAATGAAACGAGGTTCGTTTTTGTGGCACCACCGGAGAGCGAGGCTGAAGGGAACCAAAGCAATGGGACGGTGAACGTGGCCGACTTCTTTACGGTGTTCAACAATGCTCCCCTGGCGGAGCTGCATTGGTGGAAGTGGTACTACAATCTCCGCATCTCTCCGGACGAATGGGAGCACTGGGCTAGTGGACTGTCGGGGGCTGAACCCTGTGGCAAAGACACGCCGGTACCCTTGGAATGTGAAGCGTGTAGTGTCACCCAGCCTGCCAAGCCCAAGATGTGCTCCAGATGCAAAATGGTGGCGTACTGCGATAGAGAGTGCCAGAGAATCGACTACCCAGCCCATAAGGAGTTCTGCAAATGGACGCAGAACGAGGGCAAGGAAGACTGGGCTAAAGTCGTTGAGAGTGGCCGCGAGCCTCGGGGGTTGGGACCTCATAGTCTGAATGAAACGAGACGAAGAGGGGATGTGGCCTACAGAAGGCTGCTGAGGTATTGTACCGTCAGACCGGACGTGGGGGAGAGTGCTATGGCGCTACAACCGAGGTACAACGATATCTTGCTGCTGATGGGCCCGCCCAAAGAAGCAAACGAGTATGTACAGGCGAGCTGGGACATACTGCAAGAGGCGAAGAGGCATGTGACCTCGGAACCGGAACGGGTGTTGCTACGTGCCAAAGAACGTTACTTCCCCTGGGTATATCAACTGTCTTCGATTGAGCCGGCTACAGAGCAGGCGTTGGCGCAACGACGTGCTGGGCTAAACACATCAGCTACGACAATGGGTCGAAGTGGTGGCACTAGTGATGTGATTGCAGGACAGGGGGAGTCGGCTTACAGTGAAAGACTAGTTGGACGATGGGAAGAGGAGCGAACTGTCATCACACTAGAGGGCGGTGGAGGTGATCCAGTACCCCGGAATGTGATGGATGATGAAAAGAAGCCACCAAACACGCCGCCTACGCAGGTGCTTAGCGACAATGCACAAGACGGTGATGTGGAAATGACCGAGGAAGGGAGGTCTGTGCAAGAAGGAGGGCTGCATCGCGATTGGGGAGGTACCTCTACTGGTGGAGAAGAAGACAAGGGACCTACAGCTCACATGGCGTTTGAAGATGGAGTAATGGGCGGGCAGGACCTGTATGAAGTCTATCTTGACTGCGGGTCGTCGCAGCACATGGTTCCGATAGAAGACGCCCTAAGCAAGATTGGACAGGAGGAGGGGGTGGCAGTGAGAGGGATCTCTGGGCTCATCAAAACTGTGGCGATGGGGGAAACGTCGTTTACAGGCATGAATGGAGAAGGTGGGCAGCAGGAGGTGGAGATGGGGGAGACCTACGTCTTACCTACCCTTGATCGTACGCTATTCTCATCTGGTCGCCTACAGCGAACGGGTTACACAATAGTAATGCAAGATGACGAATTCTTCGTGATGAGGAAGAAGGTAGTGGTAGAGGCATGCGAAAAGATTTTGACTGGGAGCTTCGATGCTGATACGTGTCAATACCGATTTCACGTGGCGAACCCACCTGGATGGAGGAAAGAGAAGAAGGAATGCTCACCGTTCCCCGAATGCAACACTGCGTTTTGGTCTACCAGCATGAAACCAAGTACTACGGTGGACATGAGTGAGATAAATGGCATATTTCACTTCGGGGAGACGATGGCACGTCAGTTCCTGAAGCAAAATGGGCTGACACCGAAGGGAAAGGCGTCTACCCTGAGGTGTGATTGCTTGGCCTGTTCTACCACTAAGATTACTAAGCACTCGTCATTTGAGGGGGCGTCGCTAACGCTATGTGCAAAGACGGGAGAGGACTGGAGTGCAGATGGTACCGGTCGTATACCGTTTCCGTTGTACGGCAACACGCCGTATTGCCTGTTGTTTGTGGAGAACGTGTCTGGATACCTGAAAGGGCATTGGAACCACACGAGTGCATCAGACATTGCTGTCAAGCAGCTGGCTGCTGTGAGGGTGTGGTCGAAGACCCAGACGGGGAACGACATGAAACAGTTCCGGACGGACAAAGAGTGGATCTCGAATGCGGTGAAAGATTTCCTCGGAAGTGAGGGGATTGAGCCCCGGTTACCCGTTCGTGCGGACCCTAATAAGGATGCGTATGCTGAGGCAGGGATTCACATTGTTTTCTCATTGGCAGCTACGTTGCTAACCGCGAGGAGTGTGCCTGTCTACTTCTGGCCTCTGGCGGTCGACTATGCTATCTTTCTCATCAACATGCAAGCGAGAGCAGGGGCAAAGATGACGAGGCACGAGATGTTCTACAAGAGGCCAGCTCCACCCTTCTCCATCCCGAAGCCTTTTGGGTGCTTATGTGTGTACTACAAGGGTGGCAAGAAGGGCCAAGAGAAGGGAGTGCCAGGAGTGTTCATGGGGGTGAGCACAGAGGAGTCAGCCTATAAGGTGTGGAGTTACTACAAAGGTAAGCTGGTAACGACGGCGGACATGGTCGTCAGGGACTCTACTGTACACGGCTGGCCTACTCTCTACCCACGGGGCAAGATGGCATCGTCACTGCAACACAGCTTCCAAACTGCCAACCCAGTTCGAGAGAAGGGGGCCGAAAAGGGCGAAAAACCCGGTGCATCTTTTACTGCAAGTGAACAGCGACTGTTAGACAAATTGCTGGAAGTGGTAACTGGTGAAGATAAAAATGATACCGGGGAAGAGAGGTGCGTAGTGGAAGACGTGGCGGGCGGACCGGAAGTGTTTTCTGCACGTGATGGTGTTCCAACTGACGAAGCTGGGGTTGTGGAGCTGGTGGTCGTTGGGGACGAGGGGTCGAGTGGTGGTCGTGCCAGAAAGGTGGGAGCAGGGGCTACTGATGGGAATGTCGGAAGGGCAGCTGCTGGTGCACCTTTGCCTCGTTCAGGAGCATTGCAGGGTCGTGCTGGAGCGGACCAGAAGAGAGATGCAAGGGGGGTGCCAGTGGTGTGGACAGGTAACACCATTGACACATCCAACATAGTTGCAGGGGTGAGGAGCAGGAAGCCAACGAAGCCAACTAACTTCCGTTCTGGTGCATACTTGGTGACGGTCCCGATTCCTCATCGAGAGGCTACTGCCTCAGGCAAATTTAACGACTCAAGGTTCAAGGACATCGACAAGCACCTCAGGTTGGGTGCTATCGTGGAGCGTCATGTGTCAGAGAAGCCTCCGGGGCAACCACTGGTCCCAACAAGGTTTGTCGACTTTGAAAAGCGAGAGACGGTCGATGGTCCGGTAGTGGATACAAAGTCAAGGATTGCTGGCATTGGTTTCCGACAACCGGCGTGGCAGTACGATAGAGTGGATCTACCGACGTGTAGAGTTGAGTTGGTGTGGTCTACGTGTGCTCTTGCGGTATTGCAGGACCTTGATGTATTTGGAATGGAAGAGGAGAGTGCGTTCCCGCAGGTAAAGCTGCGGGTACCGGTGTGGCTGCAACCTCCAGCTGGATACGCGCCACCTAATGTGGTATGGGAAGCTCTTGGGGGGGTCAACGGTTTGAAGCCCTCTGGCCACATTTATTGGAACGACCGAGTGGTTCCGACTCAGAAGAAGATGGGCTTCGTGCAGAGCATCCTGGAGCCGGTCATGTTCGGAAGGATTGATCCTGAGACGAAGAAGACTGAAGTATTGACGTACCATGTCGATGATAACATTCATGCTGCAGCGTCTAAGGCAAGCCGAAAGGAGTATGTGGAGAAGCTCAGCGAGGAGTGGGGGAACGTGAAGGATCTAGGCCCGGTCAAACAGTTCCTCTCGCTTGAGTTTGAGGTTAGTAGGAAGGGTGGAGAATACACCATATCTATCTACCAACGCGAGTATACGGAGACGTTGATGGCAAGGTTCAAGAGGAGCGACGGGCGTCCATGGATGCAGGCCAAGACGCCGTGGTTTTAGTGAATAAGGTGGCAGGTCCAATAGTAAGAGCATCGTAAGGAGGTAGAAGACCTAAGTTCAATTTCTCCCTATACTTCGCTAGTATATCCCCCCTCTTTCTCTCTTGATTGAGGTGCTTGCCACAGAAGTCATGCTCTACTAAACTAGCTGCACACTCTCCACCCTTTGCCCCTTGTCTGGCTCCCCTTAAACTCCACGAGCACCGAATACCAGTGTCAGACACTGTTTGTATTCAGTATTAAAAGGTAACCAAACTGCAAAAGTGAACTGAGAACACTTGGAATATAATAATAATAATAATAATAATAATAATAATAATAATAATAATAATAATAATAATAATAATAATAATAATAATAATAATAATAATAATAATAATAATAGTGCTTCTCATTCAACTGGCGACAGGTCCCAGATGGTAGACCTTAACCACTGAGCTATCGAATAATAATAATAATAATAATAATAATCGGCTTCCTCAGACCTTAGCATCAGATCCAGATCCTGGACATGTGAATAATAATAATAATAATAATAATAATAATAATATAATAATAATAATAGCAGACACCAGATTGTTATGGGTGGGGTTTCGAGGCAGCTCTAGCAACCGCGCTTGGTGTATGCACTTGCACATTCGGTGACGTCTTGCAAGAGGTTGCTGGGACTGCGGAATAACCTCGGCTTAGTGCAGTCTTGCCCTCAGGAGCTCCATCGGTGGCCCCGATCATCAGGCGAGAGACTGACACGGGGGGGTGGAGGACCTCGAACAAGGGTATTGGAGGCTTATGTCCGTTGAGGATATGCCATTAGCTGCATCAGTACGCCTCAGATATAGTAAATAATAATAATAATAATAATAATAATAATAGTGCTTCTCTGTCAATGGCTGATGCATTTTCTGCACATGCGCCTCCATCGTCTCACCCATGAGGGGAGTACGAAGAATTGACGATAGGCTGTAATGACACCCCCGCAAGGGCAGTTCCAACACTTCCAGACGGACCGGTATGTTCAATTAAAATACTGGTCCAGACGGACCGGTATATTCAATGAAAATACTGGTGGCATCGACGGGAATCGAACTGGCGACAGGGCCCAGATGGTAGAACTTGACCACTGGGCTATCACGGTGTCAAAATAATAATAATAATAATAATAATAATAGTGCTTCTCTGTCAATGGCTGATGCATTTCTGCACATGCGCCTCCATCGTCTCACTTGTGAGGGGAGTACGAAGAATTGACGATAAGC
Organism: Paulinella micropora; assembly: GCA_019918135.1. Lineage (NCBI taxonomy): Eukaryota > Cercozoa > Imbricatea > Euglyphida > Paulinellidae > Paulinella > Paulinella micropora. Next base: position 24,967 of record WBZZ01003473.1, read on the forward strand.
TCTAATGACACCCCCGCAAGGGCAGTTCCAACACTTCCAGACGGGCCGGTATGTTCAATGAAAATACTGGTCCAGACGGATCGGTATGTTCAATGAAAATACTGGTGGCACCGACGGGAATCGAACTGGCGACAGGGCCCAGATGGTAGAACTTGACCACTGGGCTATCACGGTGTCCAAAATAATAATAATAATAATAATAATAATAATAATAATAATAATAATAATAATAATAGTGTATCTCCTGCCAATTGCTGAGCCAAAAGGCCATGTGCATCCAGTCCTCCATTCCATAAGGAAAGTCTCCACACCAATCGGTGGAATAAAGGAAGTGACGGCATAGAACATTACTCTAGGAGCTTTATACCAATCAGCCCATGGAAAGGACCGATGGCCTATGTACTCCCTAATAATAATAATAATAATAATAATAATAGTGCTTCTCTGTCAATGGCTGATGCAAATCTGCACATGCGCCTCCATCGTCTCACCCGTGAGGGGAGTACGAAGAATTGACGATAGGCTCTAATGACACCCCCGCACGGGCAGTTCCAACACTTCCAGACGGACCGGTATGTTCAATAAAAATACTGGTGGCACCGACGGGAATCGTACTGGCGACAGGGCCCAGATGGTAGAACTTGACCACTGGGCTATCACGGTGTCCATAATAATAATAATAATAATAATAATAATAATAATAATAATAATAATAATAATAATAATAATAATAATAGTGCTTCTCTGTCAATGGCTGATGCATTTCTGCACATGCGCCTCCATCGTCTCACTTGTGAGGGGAGTACGAAGAATTGACGATAAGCTCTAATGACACCCCCGCAAGGGCAGTTCCAACACTTCCAGACGGGCCGGTATGTTCAATGAAAATACTGGTCCAGACGGATCGGTATGTTCAATGAAAATACTGGTGGCACCGACGGGAATCGAACTGGCGACAGGGCCCAGATGATAGAACTTGACCACTGGGCTATCACGGTGTCCACAATAATAATAATAATAATAATAATAATAATAATAATAATAATAATAATAATAATAATAATAATAATAATAGTGCTTCTCTGTCAATAGCTGATGCATTTCTGCACATGCGCCTCCATCGTCTCACCCGTGAGGGGAGTACAAAGAATTGACGATAAGCTCTAATGACACCCCCGCAAGGGCAGTTCAAACAAATAATAAAAATAATAATAATAATAATCTATCTCCTGTCCATTGCTGAGCCAAAAGGCCATGTGCATCCAGTCCTCCATTCCATAAGGAAAGTCTCCACACCAATCTGTGGAATAAAGGAAGTGACGGCATAGAACATTACTCTAGGAGCTTTATACCAATCAGCCCATGGAAAGGGACCGAAGGCCTATGTACTCCCTAATAATAATAATAATAATAATAATAATAATAATACTATATCTGAGGCGTACTGATGCAGCTAATGGCATATCCGCAACGGACATAAGCCTCCAATACCCTTGTTCGAGGTCCTCCACCCCCCCGTGTCAGTCTCTCGCCTGATGATCGGGGCCACCGATGGAGCTCCTGAGGGCAAGACTGCACTAAGCCGAGGTTATTCCGCAGTCCCAGCAACCTCTTGCAAGACGTCACCGAATGTGCAAGTGCATACACCAAGCGCGGTTGCTAGAGCTGCCTCGAAACCCCACCCATAACAATCTGGTGTCTGCTGGGTCCTGGGCTATCAACCAGCATATGCGGAGTTTAAGATCTTTTACGCGCGCAACGACCCTCCTCCCCAGCATCTACCACCAAAGGGTTATGAGTTGGCGTCACAGTTTAACGCCTTGAGGCCATTGGGCTGGAACTCTGTTTAGCAAGTGTGACTAGGTTTTTTCATCGGGATTTCCCTCAAATATGTCACAGTCAACACTCCAAGGCAGATTTACTATATCTGAGGCGTACTGATGCAGCTAATGGCATATCCTCAACGGACATAAGCCTCCAATACCCTTGTTCGAGGTCCTCCACCCCCCCGTGTCAGTCTCTCGCCTGATGATCGGGGCCACCGATGGAGCTCCTGAGGGCAAGACTGCACTAAGCCGAGGTTATTCCGCAGTCCCAGCAACCTCTTGCAAGACGTCACCGAATGTGCAAGTGCATACACCAAGCGCGGTTGCTAGAGCTGCCTCGAAACCCCACCCATAACAATCTGGTGTCTGCTGGGTCCCGGGCTATCAACCAGCATATGTGGAGTTTAAGATCTTTTACGCGCGCAACGACCCTCCTCCCCAGCATCTACCACCAAAGGGTTATGAGTTGGCCTCACAGTTTAACGCCTTGAGGCCATTGGGCTGAATAATAATAATAATAATAATAATAATAATAATAATAATAATAATAATAATAGTGCTTCTCTGTCAATTGCTGATGCATTTCTGCACATGCGCCTCCATCGTCTCACCCGTGAGGGGAGTACGAAGAATTGACGATAAGCTCTAATGACACCCCCGCAAGGGCAGTTCCAACACTTCCAGACGGGCCGGTATGTTCAATGAAAATACTGGTCCAGAAATAGACCGGTATGTTCAATGAAAATACTGGTGGCACCGACGGGAATCGAACTGGCGACAGGGCCCAGATGGTAGAACTTGACCACTGGGCTATCACGGTGTCCAAATAATAATAATAATAATAATAATAATAATAGTGCTTCTCTGTCAATGGCTGATGCATTTCTGCACATGCGCCTCCATCGTCTCACCCGTGAGGGGAGTACGAAGAATGGACGATAAGCTCTAATGACACCCCCGCAAGGGCAGTTCCAACACTTCCAGACGGACCGGTATGTTCAATGAAAATACTGGTCCACACGGAGCGGTATTTTCAATGAAAATACTGGTGACACCGACGGGAATCGAACTGGCGACAGGGCCCAGATGGTAGAACTTGACCACTGGGCTATCACGGTGTCCATAATAATAATAATAGTAATAATAATAATAATAATAATAATAACAGTAACAATAATAAAAATAATAGTGTTTCTCTAAGGCGTACTAATGCAGCTGCATGGCACGATCCCGGACTCCAATGCCCTTGTTGGAGGTCCTCCAACCCCCCTTGGCTGGCCAGTCTCTCGACTGGTAAGCAAGGCCACCAGTGGAGCTCCTGAGGGCAAGACCGCACTAAGCCGAGGTCAATGTATTAATAAATCCGGTAGCTTAGTTGACAGAGGCCGGGTTGAAGACCGGGACACTTTGGTAGTTCGCAGTTGAACAGACTGTGAGAGATTTACTGAGTAAAATTATTACCGCCAAACTGAAGGCGGCAAAACCATGACATGTGACTGGCTGACAATGCCAAATTCATTAATTAGGTCAGTCGTAAATAATTGGTAAATCAGTCCTATCGACATATAATAAATGACGTAACTGTCATATCACGAGTAACTGCTGTCAGAAATTATTCTAACCGTTATTGTAATGTAAAGCTCCCCCTAATTTCAGAGGTAGTTACCAATAAAGTCACTAGTGAGGTAGAAGTCACAAATATATTCTAACCTTATCACTAGAGTCATAGGACACCTCTAATGAGCAAATGCATAAGCATCCTCAGTAATGCTTACTTGGACTGATGTCCAGACAGTCTGTCTGCCCCCTTCTTGAACAAGGAGGGGCTAGCGATTTTCTTTGAGAGAACATCGGCGCGATTGTCTGCTGACGGGACCCAACGCATCACAACCTCCCCCTTCCTCATCGCCTCAGTCAAATGGTAATGCCTCAGAGCAATATGACGCAGCTTCTTACCAAACACCGATTCCGGCGCAGTACACACCGTAGCCTGATTATCGACATTGAGAGTCGGCGTCGCCATCAACTCGGCTTTCAATGGGTTTTCATCCGACCAAGGCAGAGCCCGAATCATATTACGCACCGACTCAAGATCATGCAACACCTCCGAAGCCGCATAAGTTTCACTCTCTTGCGTGCCTGTGGCTAAATGCTCCTGATTGGAAGCCCTCACCATCACAGGCCCATCCGCCAGGAACACCACACCCCCTGTTCGCGAGTACATGCGACTTCCATTTACTAAGGACGAATCTGAGTCCGCCTCCGGCGTACGGTTGCCATTCGACGAGAACTTAACACCCCTGTTCTTGACGAACAGGAAATAGCGCAATAGCTGCTCCACCGCTCGATAATCGAACTTGCTCCTGTCGGACTGATGCTCAGCCAGGTAACTCAACAGAAGAACCGACTCTGGGCAACTCGCTTTCAAGTAGATGTAACTCCCTACAATCTCCTGTGGCGAGTACTCCCCCAGCGCCGGCACCATCTTCGGTCATAGGAACGGTTGGTTGGCTGTTTGGGGTTTCTCCCTGCTCTCTTTCAGGTGGGACAGACACAACACGAGACACAGAGTGTGAGTTAACAATACAGACGTCACAGATGCGTTAAGTGGTACAAGGGGAGCCGACAGCACACTTAAGGATTGTGCTTGGGGTGTGGGTTATGCATGAGATGGGGACAACACAGAGGTAAGCGGCACGAACTGTCCTATTCCTACACATACTCCCTCTACTCCCGCTATTCCCAGTGTACACAACTTGACATGAAATTGTGATAAAGGTAATAACGAAACAATATCACTTAAGAAACCGGAATATAGCAGTCAGAGTGTCTATGGTAAAATAGGCAATACTTAGCATTATTTAATAACTATATCCAAATATGTGGCAAATATGTTGGCAGATGCGGCAAGATATTGAGTCCTATCGTGTGTATATATGTAGTATGCCATATAGTGGTATAATGGTTTGACTCCCGCTCGTCCGAGCGCGATAGTCTTTGCCAGCTTGATTAGAATTTCTCCCGCAATCGGCCGTGGCGCGTTCTTATATATATTTTTACACTTCTGCAAGCCGGTAATGTTCACTTTACCATTTCAAAAAGGACTTCGTAAAAAAGCTTTTAAAATTTTTAAAAAATACAGCAAATTACGTAAAAAGGAAGAAAAAAATACAGGTACGGCCGGTCCAGCGGCAAAATGAAAATTGTGTTAGCCCGGCTCGCAAAAGTGTAAAATAGCGTACGCAACTCGACGGAAAACTCTGCATTTTATCGTCTCGCCGGGCCGGCTTGGCATTCGGCCAGCTTTATCAGCCCTGCTCGACGGTAAAATGCTTTTTTGTACATTTTTCCGTCTCGAAGCGTAATCTATCAATAAAAACCATTCCACCTCAAAACAAAATCAAGGAAAATGAAAAATCATTACAATCACAGAAACCCAAAGAGTAAAACATCCCAAAAACACAAACATGCTCATTTCTCACATAATCACTCCTCCTCCCATATCTCTGTCACCCCTCCTTCCCCCCCCCCCCAAACCCACACTCACATACACAGACACTCCCGCTCCACTTCTCGTCATCAACTATCCATTCATCCATCATCCTTCTTCCCAATAATGAACATATACTAAATATAGCTACCTTCATCCAACAGAAACATCAAACCAATTGACTGAAATAGCTATAGTAACTTCAACAATATAAAGGATATCGATGGTGCTGGCTGATGATGATGATGCTGGCTGATGATGATGATGATGATGATGATATCATGGTGGTGGTGATGATGATGATGATGATATGATGATGATGATGATGATAGGGGAGAGATGATGATAATGATGACGATGATGATGATGATGATGATGAGTAAGAGTGGGTGTGTTGGTGGTGGTGGTAGTAGTAGTAGTAGTAGTAGTAGTAGCAGTAGTAGTGGTGGTGGTGGTGGTAGTAGTAGTAGTAATAGTAGTGGTGGTGGTGGTGGTAGTAGTAGTAGTAGTAGTAGTAGTAGTAGTAGTAATAGTAGTAATAGTAGTAGTAGTGGTAGTGGTACTAGTAGTAATAGTAGTAGAAGTAGTAGTAGTAGTAGCTATAGTAGCTATAGTAGTAGTAGTAGTAGTAGTAGTAGTAGTAGTAATAGTAGTACTAGTAGTAGTAGGAGTAGAAGTAGAAGAAGAAGAAGAAGAAGAAGAAGAAGAAGAAGAAGAAGAAGAAGAAGAAGAAGAAGAAGAAGAAAGATCCTATATAACATTTTTCATAATTTGATAGTGCCGGTCGCTATAGAACACTAGCAGCTTTTACATGAATTTACAATTCGTCGTTCATCGATCCTATAAGGAAGTTTTAATAAATTGATACTACAGCTCCCTATTAAAAAATAGCAGCTTTAACATCGACTTTACAATTCGTCGTTCATCGATCCTGAAGACATGCTATGACGCTCTATCTCATCGTACAAACTATTCAAAAGTGTGGCATGGATAAGTTGACCGGTTTCTAACATAGCTTCGAGGACAGCATCAGCGCTCCGAAGTGAAGAGTTTGCTGTAACCGCAGCGCACCTTTGAATAAGTTCTAATGCGTGTTCATGAACTCCTCCTAGTAAGAAATGTTGCTGTTCTAAGCTTATGTTAAGAGATGTTGTTCCTACTGTCGCTAGGCCTTCGATGTTTCTCCTTCGCAAAGAGATTAAAATTATTTGTCTGAGTACAGCCCAAATATTTTGTAAGATGAAGGTTTGTGCTAGGAAGAAACGTGTTGGCCTTTCATAGATAATATCTAAAGCTGAGAGAATCAAAGAAACTCGTAGCCATGATGGTTCTGTGTCGAAACGACTGCCCCAACCTTGGTTCGCGGTTGTGGCAGCGAGATATTGGTGAGGGATAGGAGGAGGGGCTGGCTGTGGGTTTCTGTTCGCATCTTGAAAGGACAAACTGATAATCCAAAAAAATAGGTGTTCAGACCGTAGACGTCTTCAGTCTCAAACCTATGCGCTATCCTTGCCCGGATTTCTGACGGAGTGCTGATCGAACTGCCCCTTGCATTTTCCGTTATTTCACTGAGTAGATGCACAAAGCAACGATCTCTTCCTGGTTTTGAGCGAGGAGACATGAGGAGCTCTTCTTGAACGTCTCGATCGAGATATTCTAAGTCAGCCGTTCCAAATGCGATATCTTGGACACTCCCAATATTGCACTCATTGAAATCAGATGCATACGCCCTAAACAGCAGTTCCCACAACGCAGACTGTATATATCTTTGTGCATCGTACGCTCGAGGAGGCTGTCTATTTTGAATCCTATCTAAAACTGCATAGATGAGAGGATTAAACAGCCACGAAGCAATGCTGTCAAATCTTGCTAGCGAAAGGAGTAGGAGGGCTGAGCCTGAAAAGCAAAGGTAAGACTAAGGGCAGAGAGGGGAGAAGGAAGATGAGACGACAGAAGGAAGAGGGAGGGAAAGAGAAAAGGAAACTAAAGGCGTCTGACTTAATCAAGATAGTATTACCGCTAAGGCAAAGACTATTAGTTTGAACGCGGGGGGTTCCGACTCTTCTTCTTCTAATAACTCTGAAGAAGAAGAAGAAGAGTCCGAAACCCCTGGTTAGACGAAGAGTCTGCTACTCTTGATGAAGAGGAAGATGAGGAGGGAGTAGGGGAAATAGGTTACATCAATCACGTATTAAGAATAAACATGATACAGAAGAGGAAACGGACGACGAAGAGACGAACATCTCATCTGCCTTTCTCCTTATGGGGCAGTTGACGGGTACATGTCCATCTCGTGGAAATTCAGGGAGGGTACACGGGACGATACAAATTTTGATCTGATGATCCCCACGACAATTAAAACATCCCTCTCGCTGGAGTGTTTTCCCTGTCTGGTTTCCCATGAGGTTGACAGTTATGGGGTCACTTCGTGTGCCAGACCCAGAGTGAGCTTTTGACGAGGGGGTGCGGAAACCACCTCCAGATGTATAGAGCTTCTTCATTCTAGATTTAGACTCTTCTGTCTGTGCTATTTGCTCTAATACCTTAACGAATGACTCCCAACCTGGTCGTTCTTCCGGTAGGAAGCTCGCGACCTTATTGCGATAGCTGTCAAACTCTGTCAAGTGCTCAAGCTTTTTCATAACTATCTCTATCTTGACAAGTTCAGGGTAAAGCATTTTCATGACCACCTCTTGGTCTGTCAAGTTAGATTGAAAAGCAGTGAGCCACGGTCTCACGTCTTGGATCTTTTTGGGGTAGGAGTAGTCAAGACAATCTTGACGTTCATTCCATTTAATTATGGTTAGCATCTTTGATATTAACAGGCGTTAAATTTCATTCCGGTTCGGTTCTGTATTTGCCTTAACGGTTCTACGTCTTCGTGTCCTGATCTTTTCTGTTGCCTAGCCGGGCGAAGCCCGGCTGAGTTATTTTTATTGACTTTTTCTTTCGTGACTGTCACATGCTTCGTCTGATTTCTTTTGGTCTGTCTTTCTCTCTCTTCTGCTCAGCTAGCGAGAAAGAAAATTTCATCTGAAATTCCTTTCCCTCCCTCCCTTTTTCCGTTCCGGTTTTAATTCTATAAGTTTCCTTGCCTTCTTATGCAACTCTGTTTTTTTAAAAAAAAGAGTCATGATTTATGCAAGTTTATGATGTTCAATTTCTTATAATATTAATATTAAGTTTCATTTCGCGTTCGTGATAAGAGGCCCCCTCCCCCTCTTTTTCCCTCTCCCTCTCTTCTCTTTCCCCCTCTCTCTTTCTCTTTCTCACCCTCCCTTTCTCCCCCTCTTTTTCTCCCTCTCCCTTTCTCTTCCCCTCCCTCTCTCTCTCCCTCCCGCTCCCCCTTCCTTTACTTCGAGTTCTTTCAGTATTATTTTAAGTTTAATTATACGAGCTTGAAGACAGGCGTTGCCCCCTTCTAAAATTCAAGTTCTTTTATTTTGTGAGTAATAGAAGGATGTTGTATTCCCTTCCTCCCACCCATTCCGCCATCCCACTGTACAGCGGATTTGTCAAGTTTTTTTGGGAGTAGTAGAAGGATGTTCATTGGTTTGCCCTTCCTCCCACCCGTTCCTCCATCCCGCCAAGCTCAGTGACTAGCCTAAGAGCGATGAAGTAGCTCGGTTAGTCACGGAGTGGCTGAAGTGAGAGATTTATCGCACACTCACCCTCTTGGCTCGTAGTATCCTATTTATCTCCATCTCAGTAAAGTTTACTTCGTTTTGCATTTTACTGAACCGAGCCGGTTTGAAATTTAACCAGATCGAGGCCCCCATATCGTTTCCGTAGTGCCATAAAGCACTCAACACTCCAAGGCAGATTTTTACTGCTGTGCTAGAGTTAGTGATCTTGTTTTGAAAAAATGAAAGTCCTCTCCTGTTGCGAGTTTGATTAATTAATTTTTTTCATAAAAATTTTTACCACTCTATATAGACCAATGACCACCCTCACCAGATTATGTGAGAAGTTTGAGAAACTCTCTATTGAAAATAAAAAAGAAACATTTTCTATTACCGATGTTAAAAAGATAATTCCTGACGAAATCCAAATGATTGAAAATGCACGGGCAGGCAAGCCAAAGGATATTTTTCCATTCGGTAAGTATAAAGGTAAGAAAATTCAAGATGTTGCAACTATTGATAAGCCATATCTTGAATGGGTCATGAAACAGCCGTGGTTTGAAAAATTTACAGACATTAAAAGTGAAGTAAAAAAATATTTATAATAAAATAAAATTAAATCTTTATATATAAGATGGCCGACCTGAGCACCAAACAGGACTACTTGAACGAAATTGAAAAATGGAACCTTAATGGCTCTATTAAAAAGCCAACAATTAAATGGACTAAGCCTGACATTGTATCTTTCTATGAGCAATACAAGCCGAGGGACGACAACGTGAAAGTAGTTATTCCGTTGGAGGCCACATTAGAAAAAATGATGGAGGAACAAAGCACACCATTTAAGGAAACAGATCTTGTTGTGAGAGAGACTGGAATTACCGAAATAAAGGCTAATGTTGGCGAAGAAATAGCGAATGCTACATGTACAGAAGAAGGATGTATATTAAAGAAAGATGTTGTTCTTCAATATGGAAAATATGCACACAAAAACATTGAAGATGTAGCCAAAATTGATAAACCATACCTTGAATGGTTAGTTCAACAGCAGTGGTGCCAAAATGTGGATGATATAAAAAAAATTATTTAAATCATTGATATTTTATTCAATTAATTTTTTTTGCTTTCTGTATCACTGATCCTCTACGAAGTTAGCAATAATATTGACATTTCCTCCTCCACCAGCAGAGACAGACTTCTGTGTAAAAGTCAATACATCACTCGGTGATAGGTATATATCATAACTTCTAAGATTGATTTGTTGAGTTGAAGCACTATTTACATATAGTTTAAAAATTGTTTTTCCGTTTGCGATAGCACTCGCCTTTGTGTCAGTATCTACAATTGAATACTTTGAATCAACATCTGCAAAACCTGCTCCAGTTAGTGTTCCATTTAATACCATTCTGACAACATTTGACTTAGTATCTTCATTTGTAATACTTATCAAAGTGGGATAAACATTTGAATAATTTGTTAAATTAGCACCGCCCGCATCAAATGTTGCTTTATTCCTGATACTAATAATAGGGCTTTCAGTTGTGTTTGCTGCTTTACTTCCTTCCACTTCGTTTGTTATACTTGTGTTTATCGTATTACTTCCTTCAATAAATAATCCAACACTCGCGGTTTTAAGAGTTTGAATTCCGGTAGAAGCATCATTCCTCATTAGTGCGGTAAATGGTAAAGTAGTGTTTCTTAGACTTACACCTGTGTTGGCATTCGCATACTTAATAGTATGGACTAATTGAAATTCTCCTGTCGTAGGATTTTCAATAGAAAACCTTATAGCACCAAAGCCTAAATATTGAAATTGAATTTGGAATACATTTCCTTTACTCCAATCAATAACGGGCATATCTTTTGTTCCATTGCACGGGTCATCCCAGATTGCTTGTTGAATATAAGTTGTTGCCCCTCCTTTGGCATGTAGAATACTCATCCCGACATTAGTTTTATAAAAATAAAAACCACTTGAAAAATCACTTTCACCAATTCCTACACACGAATAATAGGATTTTGTGTCATCAGTTGTCCAAAGGCGGTGAAGCGACCAACAACTCCCATACCAGTCCGATATTTTATTCTTCTTTTACTGATTAGGATAGCATTCGGTGTGTTATCGGCTTGAGTTTTTAATTCAGCCATATTATTGAAAAATGACACAGACGATTTTGTTTCTGTTTTTGTCCATATCCTTGTATTGATAGTGTATGGAAAGATTTCCTGAACAACTGGAGTTAATTGTCCAACTAGTGTTTCTCCAAAAGCAGTTTTCATATTATCAGTTTTAATGCCACCATCATACCCTACTTTGACATTTATAAAATCTCCGTCTGGATTTTGTGAGATTAAATTTCTCTGGTGAGACATATTGTGTATAAAGAAATCGCTCGCGATTTTGCTATGTAACGAGTTTATATATAAAACAAAAAAAAAATTATTTAAATCATTTATATTTTATTCAGAAATCTGTTCATATCCATTATGAAATAGTAATAACATTTGCCTTCACTTGAACCTCTCGCTGAGTGATAGCCAGAGTGTAATGATTGAGACCAACATTTACAGTAGTAGCCATCATCTCCCAGCGTCTCTCTTGAGAAAGGTCAAGCCACTAATTTCATTCTGGTCTTTACTCCAAAGCGGGCGAGTGTTGTCAAATGTATCAACCCAGAACCAGTTGTATTGATAGACATTGCTATTTACCAAAGCACTACCTTCAATTTTATTTTTTAGATACATGTAATCTTCAAGGGTTGTATTAGCAGTGCGAATATTAAATTGTTGAAGTCTAGACCCGTCAAGGGTAGTATAGAAGGAGGTAATCTTTGAACCATTCCTATTATCGTTATCATACGCGGTATTCTTTGTTTCTTCATTATTGAATGCCGAATGGTAAATTTTCTTAATTCTCCGTCCGTGTCCTCTATCGAACCTCATAATAATGTTTTGACTTGTAGATGCCTGAATTGTGTTTTTGTATGAGTATGGATAGTCAATCGTAAAAGACATACCTTCGGCACTGCTCACTTTTTGTTGAATAGACTGGATAACATCAGGGTTTGTTTCAACCGCTAGAAACAAGTTTAAGTTTGCTACCTGTGAATTAGTTGTGCAAGGAAAAGAACCTTGATTTGCTGTGTTAATAGTGGTAGCAAGACCTGTATTAGCATCAACACCACCAACATGATAAACAGTTCTGTTACTAGCCGCCCAAACAATTCTCGTGGTCAGAATTTCAGGAAACATAATAGTCTTATCAAGTGCGAAAATAGTATTGTAAATCATAGACAATGGAATCTTCACATAAATAACGGGGTCTGTGTTAGCACCACCAATACCTCCCTCAAGATACTTCGCCTCAGTGTATGAAACATTCACAGCAGACAAAGCACCCGCTCCAGTTGTCAGCAAAGTATCATCATGTCTTCGTGCATTAAGTGATGGAGGAGCGATAGCCCCAGCAATAGCATTACCAAAACGGTTTAATGTTGCCTGAAGGTGGCCATCGGTATCAATACTACCTGCTACAGTCGCCACACTTGCCTGTTGTCCAGCATACACGTTAGCAGTAAATGCTGTTGTTGCTCGCCCATCAGCATTACACTTTTGAAGCATACACCCAACACCATTACCTGCTCCATGGTTCTCAAGTGCCAAAAAGTCCTTCAATGAAGTCTCAGGTTTCCAAATCATTTTCGTAATAGTTCCGACATTATTCAAATCACACAAATAAACACCACTACGGGTTTGAAGTTGAATCTGTCTAATCATACTCAAACAATCCATAAAAATACGATTGTGTCTATCTGCAACTCCTGAAGCACCTGGGGCGTAAGTGAAACTCAGCACAGACTTTGCCAAGTTAAATGGACGGCTGATAAGGTCAAATGTGCTTTCCTGACCGCCCGCTGAAGTAACAACAACATTTCCTGCTCCTTCGCGAGGAGTAAGTTTGTTAAGGCGATACGAACCGCTGATATAATCAGTCTTACTGAAGTCTAATTCTCCGCCGTGTTGAGTTGGCATTTTTGTTTTTTTAGGCAGTTGTGAAATTAACTAATTCACCAGAATATATTTATAGAAAAAAAAATAATTCTAAAATTAATTGATATTTTATTCTGACTTCGTCATCATAAAACATCGTAAGCCATTAACTTACCTTTTTCGATATTTGACAATAAACGAGAGTGCGAATAGCACGAAGTGAAATTGTCAAATATCTTTATCTCTGTTTCAAAAGATTGAAGAATGATGTAAATAAATTAAAATAATTAGTCTCTCTGTAAATAAACAATGTCATAACAATACCTAACCCATTAAGATTTATAGCCTGATCGTTTTCGTCTGTAAGAGAAAACCTATATACATTATTTGAACTGGTGGATAATTTCTTACCATACTCCGACCCAGTTCCGTCGTATATAATGGCACCAAATGGAATTTCGTTGGCAGTGTATATTTCTTGTAGCACATGATTATCACCTTCCCCCACTAAGTCCGATTGAAGATACAGAGTTTTTTCGCCAGTTAGAATAATTACGTTCGGCGATTTAACAAAATCAGTAGCGAAGAAATATGTTGAATTTCTATCAAACCCCATTACTTCGTGAATTCGGGTATCACCATTAAATATAAACCGCGGTTGAATACCTCCGTTATTTGAAATAGTGAATGTTAATTTGCCATCTTCTGGTTCTATGTTGGTATTATTACTTGATACCACATAAGTATAGTCATTTGGACTTTCTGCCGTTAGTATCTCCCCGTACCATTTTATGAAATCATCTCTTTTATTCTTTGAGAATGAGTTATATCCGTAATCGTCCATGTCTGGTATTTTGCCTATGTATGTTTGATTGTCTGTTTTGTTAAAGAAGTGAGGAAAGTATCCTTTCTTCAATTCAGTAAGTCCAAATGTGTCAGGAAAGTCAGATAGAGGCATAGTTAGAAATGATAAACTATCTATAAATCTAATCTGTTCTTTCCCATTACCAATAGACATCATCATTATTTTACCACCTTCATATATCACAAATGGAGTTATTCCTTTTTCAATCAACCATTTCAATACAAATTGACAATCATATCCCCGTGCATTATATGCTATGAATGTATAACCCTTATGTTTTACACCCAATGCCCACTCACAGAATTGTTCAATGTTTTTATGTATGATTGGTGTGCTGTCGTCGAAATATTGACTTTCAGAATGATTGATAATATGTGTTCCTGTCTCTTGATTTGCTTCAAAATCAAAGAATACATATTTGGTTGATGGTTCATGTATCACTTTTTTCTTTAACTCACATTGGTGTGATAGAGGTTGTAGTTCTTTGCAGTTCCTACATTTTTCATATCCACATTTATGTTCTCCTTTGTAAGTCTTAGCACAAGTGATACATTTTTTCTTTGTGTCGCATAACTTATTTTGTTTATGATTATTGAAACATTCATCATTCGGAAACTTTCTATTGCACTCATTGCACATTTTCCATTTCGAAATATTGTCATATCCTTTACATCCTTCAGTTTGACATATATTACATTTGAATTCACATGCGTGATTATGTTCGTATCCCTTCATACATTTCTCGCAAAAGTTTTGCTTTGACAAGAATGCTTTCATACTTGTTATGGTGTCGTAATGGTTCATGGTTTTTAGTATGTATATGTTCTTTTTGTCCTTCATCTCAGTCTTATAGATAATTTTGTTTGGAAATTCCACAATAACAATGTTGTAGCCTATGTGCTTAGCAAACTCACTAATTTCAGAAAGCCCGCACAAATCTTTCATGACACCAGCCTCCTCGTGCAGTTTGTTTGCTAGTTCATCTTGAATTCTGCGTCCGTCCTTGATTTGTGAATACTTCGGATGCTTTTCTATCTTTGCTTTTGCTACAACTATTGCCCTTGCCAAACATATGTAGTCTTCATTTCTTATTGTTATTATACCTTTCTTTTTATACATGTCTGTTTCAGTTATTGCTTTCAATCTTGCTCCTCCTTCAGGCATTCTCACACCCACAAAATTGAAATCAATCAATTCCATAGTTGCACCTTCTTCGTCCATATAGTTTTCGTCGTTTGATTGCAGTATAGATTCTAATCTAGTCAGTATAATATTATCTTCTAAATTGAAATCTTTTACTTTTATTAATTTTTGGTTTTGTACATTCCAAGTTGAAGGAATAGCACTAATACGTATTTGTATTAAGTCATTGTCTTTGTAAAGTGTTTTAAAGTATTCAATTATAGATCCTATCATACCGATGATGCCTTCTAATGGAAACTTTTTCACTTTTTGAGACATTGATTTACTTAATTTAATAGTATATACCGATTGCCCCACAGGTAGTTTGTGTTCAGTGTCTATCCTTATTAGTTTATAGCCATTGAACTCTATTACTTGTGGTTCGACATATTTTCGTTCCCTTTGTTTTCGCTCAGGTTCAGAATAAAACCTTTCAGGGTCCGATAGTGCTCCCCTTGTCGTTGTTATGTCATAAAACCAAGTTCCGTTTGGCTTTTTAACATATAACTTGTTTTGCCTTATCCGATATGTTATTTTTGCTTCCGCCAACTTGTCCAAGTTCCATGTGTGTCCGCCATAGTCGATGGTGTTCGCCATATATTTATTGGAATATATTTTTTCCAATAAATATTTTTATTTTATATATAAAAATATATATATATATAATATTATCTTATCTTTAATATGAAATTCAATTTTTTTTCAGGTCTCAATTTTCGCCGACGATATTCTGGAGTCTAATAAGGTCAGCCTTGGTTTTTTCTCTTTTCTCTTTTGATTTTCTCAGTATGTCTGCCTTGTTTTTTGATAATATTCTTTTGCTCTCATAAGTGCTTTCTCTTTATTTCTTCTTTGATACTCTCTCATACGTTCAGCGTGTTTTGCCCTTGCCTCCTCCGCAGTATATGTTGGATGTCTACCCATTTATATTATATATAATATAATTTTTATTTATTTAAATAGAAATTAATCAAACTCGCAACAGGAGAGGACTTTCATTTTTTCAAAAAAAGATAACTAAGTCTAGCACAGCAGTAAAAACCAAGAGACGGGTTTTGATGTCTCTTGGTGTTGATTTGGCAAAAGATAGATGAGTTATCTTTTTTTTAGAGTTTGAGAGAAATTCAAATATGGACTATTTATTGATTAAGAATGCTTGTATTGAATTTGGATAAAATTATGTATATTTTTATTGAAATTAATAGTAAGACGAATTTATATGAAAATAGCCTTATTTTATATAAAAAGATAACTGTGTTATAGTAATACCTATAGTAGTATCATTAGTCACAGTCATTAGTTGTGCTTTCAACCCTAATCATTGCTAGTGACGTGGTATAGTTCTAGAGTAAAACGGAAAGTGATTGTATTCTCAGTAAAGATCAGTTCCAGTAACAAGGAAGTAGTCGTGGGATTATTTTAGTGTCATTTACTGACATCCTGAACTCAATCTGCCGGAATTCCTCAGAAGGAATAGTCCGTCAATTGTGTTTAATCAAACTTGCTTTAGTCGTGTGTATTTCGGATTCACGTCCGGAGCACTCCTCTCAGTTCGGATCACAGTTTTATTCATCAACGAATACATTCAGTCATCGTCTTTCACTGTTATGCAGCCTTGATTGCTAACGACCTCATGAGCAAGACACGGACCCCCAAACTACTCAACCTTGGAAACGTACCCACGCTCAAACCCAATGAACGACTTTACCAGGAATGGAAATTTCAGTTCCAATCCTTCACCTACTGAGATAGCGCAGAATTGGGAGACATGGTAGCCTCCGTGTTTGAGGAACCAGACAAAGCCATAGCCAAGTTCCCCTACGACCCTACCGAGATCCGTATTGCAGAAGACTGGTCAGAGTCACTTTGAGAGTCTTCAGATGACGAGCAAGGAACAAACCCCCCGAAAGAGATCAAAAAGGACAAGCCTAAACAGCAAGGCAAAACCGCCGGTGCTCAGAAAGGTAGTACCTCAGCACTCTCGAAAACACAAGACCAACTGGAAGAAGAGAGAAAGGCCAGACGATCACAGACAACCAAGAGAGTCCATTCCAGAAAAAAGAAGGCAAACAAACAATATGCACAACGAATGCGTAGGTTGGGACTTTACGTCTCTGTGGCTTTCAAAGCACCAGTCCTAGTGACGATGTGCATGGCAGTGGAAGACAGAAGCCCTATTGGCATGTTAGCCTTAGTGGAAAAAAGGTATGGAGGCAAATCACTTCTTGATATGATCATAAGATGGCAAAAGTATATTGTCGCTACCCCTAAGGGAGACATTGCCTACTGGCTCGACGGAAACCGTCTTACGGAACTACAAATACAGAGAGATTATGGTGGCAAAATCCCTAACGAATTTTTCACCGCACAGCTCTTCTATAAACTCTCCTACCACCCGGCTTTTGGAGGGCTAGATGCCCTGATGATACAGTTCGAAAACAAGGGGATTACTGCTCACTCTGAAGTAGAAGACATGCTCAGAAAGATCTGGATTAAGTATAAACTGGAACAGAGAACTCAGAAAAAGATACTTGGAGCAGGCGAAACCCCTGACAAAACTAACGGACAACGCAAGACCACCGAAAGATCATTCGTGTCTGAACAGTCAGACAGCGAAACAAGATGTTGCTTCAACTGCAACGGGACAGGTCATTTAGCGTTTGAGTGCAAGAATACCTGCACTAAGAACAGCTGCAAGAAAGGCAAAGGTAAACACCCCCGTAAGGATTGCACTCTTGACAAGAAACGTAGGCAGACAGGAACAAAACCCTCTAAGAAATCCCCAAGATCCACTGTCGCTGTCACAGAGCAAGCCTCTGATGAACAGGACGAGGAAGAAGGAGAAGAAAAGCCTGAAAAGGAAGAACAGGATGACACAGAACACGAGGATGATTCTCCCTCTGTGTTCGTTGTCATGGGTGGAAGCTTAGACCCCGAAGAGGAAGAGAACCCTTATGCTAGACGACGAGCAGCTAGATAGAGCAGCACTCAGCAAGTCAGCACTCAGCAGATCAGCACTCAGCAGGTCAGCAATCAACAGACTAGCAGTCAGCAGAACAGCAGATAGCAAGGCAATAGTCGACAGACAAGCAGCAGCAGTCAACAGACTAGCAGTCAGCAGAACAGCAGACAGCAAAACAACAGTCGACAGACAAGCAGCAGCAGTCAACAGACTAGCACTCAACAGACAAGCATTGAACAGACTAGCAATAGACGGCAGAGCAGCAGACAGCAAGCTCATAGACAACAGCAACAGCAGGCAGAGATGGAGAGAAAGAGTGAAAGAGCACAGTCGCAAACCACTACCCTCTCATCTAAGAAACAACAGAAAAAGAGGATGGAGAGCAAGGGTGAAAGACCACAGGCACAACCCACTTCCCTCTCATCCACAGTCACACGTTCACAGAGGATGGAGAGAAAGAGTGAAAGAGCACCGTCGCCACCCTCTACCCTCTCATCCACAGACACACAGTCACAGACTGAACGCATGGGAAGATGTGAGCCACCACCACACCCTATCTACGCAAATCTCAAGCCTGGTTACTCTCTCACACCCAAACAGAGAACACTGGTATATGAGCAGCTAGATAAGAACGGGCACCCTAGGTGTCAAGGTAGGAACACAAAAGGAGAACAGTGTGGGATTTCTCGCAACCCCAAATTTTACGGTTCCCCTAATCTCATGGCGAAACGGTTTGCATATGGTTCGTTTTGCGGCTATCATGCCGAACAAGACCCTTTATTTCCCTTTATAGACCTAGCAAGACCGGCAGCAGAAAGACTTAGTAAGAATAGCAAGTTCCCAGACGAAGCAGGACTGATAGCTGTAGCCGAACAGTACCTAGAGTTGTACGGCAACATTTAGGGTTACAATCAGCTGAACCAATAATGGTGTTATTACCCCGCAGTGAAGGCGCACGAGTTTCAGGTACAGCCGTCACGCAAACTCAACCACCTGACGAAACAGTATGCGGAAAAAACGGGCCGGATCCAACAGGTTGTGTACGGTAGTGGACAGAATAGCTTAGCTGGCAGAGCAGTAGAGCATGGTAGACAACCCCACCCACTGCATCCAACACCTGAAAGGGCAATACCAGAAAGTCCAATACCCGAAGCACCCACACCCGAAACTGTCACGTATGTTGAGAAACACTTCGAAACACAACACCAGAACAGGCAACCCCTCGCACCCCAGAAGGTAGATACCTTACTAGTCATGCATTCAGGCAGGCAGGGCTAGTGGTAAATGATCAGGCTAGGCCTAATCCTAATGTGTCACCCATAAACTTCTACACCCTCGCACACTTAGCAGAAGTCATGACGCAAGGTTGTTAATGGACTTCAGACAGACAGGTAGTGTGGACAGCAGACGACCAGCCAGACGATTTCCTCACAGACGTAATGAAAGCGATAGAGGCAGTTTACGTACTGCACAAGAACTAGCCCCTACAGCGTTGAAAAAGACCCCATTGTCACTCATTCCACTGCACAAGAAAGAGTAGGTTTGCCACAAGCACCCCCTCCTTCCAACACAACTACTGAACGCAAAATTTTCCCTTTAACACGCAATGAAGAAGAGGAAGAGATAGAGGAAGTAGAGAAAGAAGAAAAGTCAGAGGAAGAAGAAGATGATGAGATGTACGAGTTCAACAGCGACGAAACTCAGACGAAATTAGACTTAGGGACGCACTCGCAGCTTATTCGTCAGAAGAGATAGAAGAAGAGGAAGAACAAGAGGAAGAAGAAGAACAGGACGAAGAAGAAAACGAAGAGGATGACACAGCAACAGTGACTCACAAGACAGAGAAAGACGTGAGTACAGTAGCGCGAGACAGGGCGATGGTATTGATCAACGCGAAAGACAGACCAAACCCGACACACACATACCAGGATAGTGGAGCTCCACAATGCATCTGTCGAGATTCTCATTTAATGACGAACATGACGAAAGTAAGACCCGTGAACTTCAAAACTGGAAATGGTAAGAGAAAAATAGAGAAGGCAGGTATGATGCAACTAGCCAGAGTAGATGGTAATGCCAAACCCCATGTAATAGCAAAGGCAGCGTACTATGACCCCTCTATGCCTATCAACATTGTACCCACTGGACCCATGGATCATTTTCACCACAGAGCTGTGGTACACCAAAATGTCAGATTTTATCCTTAAGAAACCTATAAAGGTAGACTCCAGGGATATACTAGTCAGGGGGAGATTGACAAAATCTCTATTCTATCGATGGGACACGAAGGAGGACAACCGCTTCGCATCAATCAGCGGTATGTTCCCTCAGGAGCACCCAAGAGCGAATCCATGTTGGGGTAATCGAGGAGGGAAGCCCCATATCAGTCAAAGATAGTGATAGAATTAAGCTAAGCAAGAATAGAGATAGTGATAGGACCAACAACTGCATCAGTACGCCTCAGATATATTATTATTATTATTATTATTATTATTATTATTATTATTAATATTATTATTATTATTATTATTATTATTATTTGGACACCGTGATAGCCCAGTGGTCAAGTTCTACCATCTGGGCCCTGTCGCCAGTTCGATTCCCGTCGGTGCCACCAGTATTTTCATTGGACATACCGCTCCGTCTGGACCAGTATTTTCATTGAACATACCGGCCCGTCTGGAAGTGTTGGAACTGCCCTTGCGGGGGTGTCATTAGAGCTTATCGTCAATTCTTCGTACTCCCCTCACGGGTGAGACGATGGAGGCGCATGTGCAGATTTGCATCAGCCATTGACAGAGAAGCAATATTATTATTATTATTATTATTATTATTATTATTATTATTATTATTATTATTATTATTATTATTATTATTATTGTTATTATGGACACCGTGATAGCCCAGTGGTCAAGTTCTACCATCTGGGCCCTGTCGCCAGTTCGATTCCCGTCGGTGCCACCAGTATTTTCATTGAATATACCGGTCTATTTCTGGACCAGTATTTTCATTGAACATACCGGCCCGTCTGGAAGTGTTGGAACTGTCCTTGCGGGGGTGTCATTAGAGCTTATCGTCAATTCTTCGTACTCCCCTCACGGGTGAGACGATGGAGGCGCATGTGCAGAAATACATCAGCCATTGACAGAGAAGCACTATTATTATTATTATTATTATTATTAATATTGAACATACCGGTCCGTCTGGAAGTGTTGGAACTGCCCTCGCGGGGGTGTCATTAGAGCCTATCGTCAATTCTTCGTACTCCCCTCACGGGTGAGACGATGGAGGCGCATGTGCAGATTTGCATCAGCCATTGACAGAGAAGCACTATTATTGTTATTATTATTATTATTATTATTATTATGGACACCGTGATAGCCCAGTGGTCAAGTTCTACCATCTGGGCCCTGTCGCCAGTTCGATTCCCGTCGGTGCCACCAGTATTTTCATTGAACATACCGGTCTATTTCTGGACCAGTATTTTCATTGAACATACCGGCCCGTCTGGAAGTGTTGGAACTGCCCTTGCGGGGGCGTCATTAGAGCTTATCGTCAATTCTTCGTACTCCCCTCACGGGTGAGACGATGGAGGCGCATGTGCAGAAATGCATCAGCCATTGACAGAGAAGCACTATTATTATTATTATTATTATTATTATTATTATTATTATTATTATTATTAGTATTATTACTCTGGTTGGCAACCCAGGACCCAGTTATTGCCAATTGTTATGGATGAGGTTTTGAGGCAGTTCTAGCCGCCATGCTTGGTGTATGCACTTGCACATTCGGCGACGTTTTGTAAGAGGTTACTGGAATTGCGTAGTAACCTCCTTTACTTTACAATAACGGTTAGAATAATTTCTGACAGCAGTTACTCGTGATATGACAGTTACGTCATTTATTATATGTCGATAGGACTGATTTACCAATTATTTACGACTGACCTAATTAATGAATTTGGCATTGTCAGCCAGTCACATGTTATGATTTTGCCGCCTTCAGTTTGGCGGTAATAATTTTACTCAGTAAATCTCTCACAATCTGTTCAACTGCGAACTACCAAAGTGTCCCGGTCTTCAACCCGGCCTCTGTCAACTAAGCTACCGGATTTATTAATGCATTGGGTTATGAGTGCTTCTGCGACGAAGGATGCGGCGACTGTGATCCTGCAAGGCAAGGCGCCTGCGTTCATCGATGGTATTAAGGGGAGAAGCGGGGATGACTGGTTTGCGCAGGTAAGGGCGGATTTGTCCTCGGTCGAATGCTGGGAATATGTCGCGCCTTTGGCTGATGTTCTGAGATGGCGGTCCGAGATTGAAGCTGAGCCTGTGGCGGGAGCACCGGATGCGGCTTACGGGGACCGGAAGGAGAACAAGAGAGAGGCTAAGGCGAGGGAGGCAAAGGCTCCCGCGGACGCAAAAGCTGGACCGGGGGCAGGAGATGGCATTAATTTGACCATGCAACAGCGACGGGAGATCATATCCAGAAGGGCGCAGATCTTCATGTGGTTGTACAAAGCGCTAGAGTACGGATCGCCGGCGGAGAGGATTGTCCGACACTTGGTCAGAGAGCCTGCGCTGCGACCGGAGGAGCTCGTCGGCATCCTGCGTCAACGCTACCAAGGGAATGCGGCCCACCAGAAGCAGAAAAGGAACAGCATCGTAAGCAACTGGCAATTTAATGCTAAAGATGATATGATGGCACAGCTGAGGGACTTTATGAATCATTGTGAGTTCCTAGAGGATCATGGTGAACCGGTCAGTGTCACACTGCAGATGCAGTTCGTGAAGACCGCCCTGGCAAAGTGTGCAGAGAAGCATTTGTGGAAGCCGTTCTTGGATGCGCAAGTTACCAATCCATCGCTGGAGTGGGACGACTTCGAAGCGGCCTTCGAAAGGAGAGTCATCGCTAATGAAGAGCAGATGATGGCTACCAAAAAGGAGGCGGCGATGTGGGCGAACGGGCAAGCGAAAGGTGGCAAGAGCGACAAGGGGGATAAGGGCGGCAAGAGCGATAGGCCGAAGCTGGAGTGCTGCAACTGTTCAAAAGGCCACAAGTACTTCAGGTGTATGGAGAAGTGTCGCATACCTGGGCACGAGCATGTAGGCAAGTCGTGCCCAACCTCAAGGACAGGTACCGCAAGAAAATTCCTCAGGAAGAAAAACCGAAGAAAGATATCGCGGCAAATGGAGGGAGAGACCAAGGACGCAAAGGTTCTGGTGCCCCGAAGAACCCCCCCGCCGCGGCCGTGTCGTGTATGGCGTTTGATCTAAAACGTCAAAGGCGAGCAACGATGGTTGATCCTGTTCCAAGATATGCAGTGGGTGAGGAGGAGTACCTGGCTCCAGCGGCGGATGATTCGGGATTGCGGGTGATACCTAAGAAGGGTGAGAAGACGTGTGGGTATGCATTTATGACTCAGAATGAAACGAGGTTCGTTTTTGTGGCACCACCGGAGAGCGAGGCTGAAGGGAACCAAAGCAATGGGACGGTGAACGTGGCCGACTTCTTACGGTGTTCAACAATGCTCCCCTGGCGGAGCTGCATTGGTGGAAGTGGTACTACAATCTCCGCATCTCTCCGGACGAATGGGAGCACTGGGCTAGTGGACTGTCGGGGGCTGAACCCTGTGGCAAAGACACGCCGGTACCCTTGGAATGTGAAGCGTGTAGTGTCACCCAGCCTGCCAAGCACAAGATGTGCTCCAGATGCAAAATGGTGGCGTACTGCGATAGAGAGTGCCAGAGAATCGACTACCCAGCCCATAAGGAGTTCTGCAAATGGACGCAGAACGAGGGCAAGGAAGACTGGGCTAAAGTCGTTGAGAGTGGCCGCGAGCCTCGGGGGTTGGGACCTCATAGTCTGAATGAAACGAGACGAAGAGGGGATGTGGCCTACAGAAGGCTGCTGAGGTATTGTACCGTCAGACCGGACGTGGGGGAGAGTGCTATGGCGCTACAACCGAGGTACAACGATATCTTGCTGCTGATGGGCCCGCCCAAAGAAGCAAACGAGTATGTACAGGCGAGCTGGGACATACTGCAAGAGGCGAAGAGGCATGTGACCTCGGAACCGGAACGGGTGTTGCTACGTGCCAAAGAACGTTACTTCCCCTGGGTATATCAACTGTCTTCGATTGAGCCGGCTACAGAGCAGGCGTTGGCGCAACGACGTGCTGGGCTAAACACATCAGCTACGACAATGGGTCGAAGTGGTGGCACTAGTGATGTGATTGCAGGACAGGGGGAGTCGGCTTACAGTGAAAGACTAGTTGGACGATGGGAAGAGGAGCGAACTGTCATCACACTAGAGGGCGGTGGAGGTGATCCAGTACCCCGGAATGTGATGGATGATGAAAAGAAGCCACCAAACACGCCGCCTACGCAGGTGGTTAGCGATAATGCACAAGACGGTGATGTGGAAATGACCGAGGAAGGGAGGTCTGTGCAAGAAGGAGGAGGCCAGCTCGCGCCAGGAGCATGATAAGGCCGGCAGCAGCACCAAGCGGAAGAAAAAGAAGACCAAGCAGCGTGACTCCCAGCGGGCCCGCAGCCGCTCCGCCCCGCCCCCGGAAAAAGACAGTCCAAAAGAGGAGCGCCGGCGCGGCGCCAAGCGCACGGTGCGCGCCAAGCAGGCCAGAATCTTCCGGCGCAAGTTTGCGCGGGAACTCCGGCTGAGCCACCTGAAGCCGGCTCTGTGCAAAGCTACGTTCTACCGCCGGGTCATGCAGTGCATCCTGAGCCAGCAGACCAATGTCAGCATCGTCCAGGGCTTGGCCATGAAGGGCATTCTAGTGGCCTGCCAGCAGATTGTGCAAGACGTCTTTGACCATGGCAAGCGCATCATGGAGGTGCAGGGCAAAGAAACACTGATGGACAAACACTGGCAGCACGCGGTGTTCGAACGGCGGCTAGTGCAGTCCCGCCGCCGCATCGCGTAGGCCGCGGGAGCCCCGGGGCAGCCGGGATAGGGAATAGGAGGTGAGGGGAACGCACAGGGGGGCCGGGGCCCGTACAAATCATTAAAAAAAAGGACGCTACTAGTTTTTCTGTGCCGGCCCGGAGAGGGACACGAACCCCGGCCCGGGTCAAGGGGAGCGGGCTGACCGCGCGGCGGTCAGTCCCTTGGAGGATCGCCGAGGGGGGGGAGCGGCGCTTGTGGCTGGCCAACCAGGGTTCCGGAGAAAAAACTCGTTCCTCGTCGCCCACCGGCCTTTGCGGAGCAGATTCCAGCGAGCCAAGGCCCGTGTCGGCCTGCCCTGTTGCTAAAGGGAAAGTTTTTTTAACTAGGCCAACAATCAAACTGCGGCAGCCTTGGGCTCTTTCTCTCTCTCTCTCTCTCCCTCTCTCTTTCTCTCTCTCTCTGGGGGGGGGGGCGGGATCCGCGGCCGGCGCAGGCCAGCGGGCCGAGGCCCCGGAGGAGAAACCGGCCTGTCCCGTGGCCCCGATTTCTTTCTACCAAGTCCGCAGCCCAAGCTGTGACAGCCCGTGGTTCTGCCTGGCTCGCTCGGAGCTGCTGGTAGGGGGGAGGGGGAGGAGAGCCCGCGGAGAGGAAGGCCGCGGGGCTCCTCAGCCGCCAAGCCCTGCCTGACGGTAGCTCTCCCCCTTCCCCGGGCCTACCCGGCAGGTCCGGGCCTGCTGGCCGGCCCTGCGCCTAGGCGGCCGTCTTCTGCCGTTTCGGCAGGTGGAGGCGTACGCCCTGCTGCTGGGAGCATATCTCCCGCAGTTGTTGCAGGCTAAGCAGCCTACAATCTTGGCTCACTAGCCGCGGGCAGCCTCCGATCTTGATGTGAGCATTCGGGACCCGCCCTGCCGGAACGGTTAGTGTGTCTAGTACCGGGCAGCTAGCCAACGTCAGCTGAAATCCTTGGCACTGGCCTAAGCGAGCGGGCAGCACCAGCTCTGTCAGGACAGCGCAGTCTCCTATGGACAGCGCCAAACTCTCCACTTGGGCTAAGTCGGCTGGCAGCACGAGCTCAGTCAGAGCAGCACAGTCTCTTATGGACATCGTCAACTTCTCTACTTGGGCTAAGCCGGCTGGCAACACGAGCTTAGCCAGAGCGGAGCAGCCCGTGATCGCCAGCTCCAGCTCCGTCACGCCAAGCATGGCTGCTGGCACTGCGAGCTCCGTCAGAGCGGGGCAGCCCGTGATCGCCAGCTCCAGCCCCGTCACGCTGGGCAGGACCGTTGGTAACACGAGCGCTGGCAGAAGTTTGCAGTCTTGTACCCGGAGCGTGAGCTCCTGGCACACTTGTAGCTTGACGGGCAGCCCGAGCTCCGTCAGAGCGGGGCAGCCCGTGATCGCCAGCTCCAGCCCCGTCACGCTGGGCAGGGCCGTTGGTAACACGAGCGCTGGCAGAAGTCGGCAGTCCTGCACCGTCAGCGTACAGGCCGTGTAGTTCAGCCACCCGGTCAGGGGGAGCTCGAGCTCCTGCAGCGCGGGGCATTCCTCGACCGTCACGCATGCACGGGAACCCAGTCTTACCTCTTCCGCTTCATCCCGCACCCGCCGCCTCTGTATCAGCGGCAGTCGCAGGGCCTCGAGCTGGTCGCAGCGCTTGGCG
Source organism: Paulinella micropora (assembly GCA_019918135.1). Classification (NCBI taxonomy): domain Eukaryota; phylum Cercozoa; class Imbricatea; order Euglyphida; family Paulinellidae; genus Paulinella; species Paulinella micropora. Next base: position 51,474 of record WBZZ01003473.1, read on the forward strand.
GTCACAGTGAACGCACCCCGTACCTGGGCCAGCGCGGAGAAGTCACAGGTCCGCAGCTCGGGGCACTCCAACTCTACCTGGACCGGCCCCGCTACCTTCTCGAGCTTAGGCAGCGACAGCTCTCGGAATGCTGGGCAGTTCTTGACGCACACCGACAGTTCACAGCCTACTTGCGCTAACAGAGGCAAAGCAAACTTCTTTAGGTCGGGACAGCGTTCGAAGCTGACGCGGCTCCTCCTAGACTCGCCTCGCCCCCGCGCCACAGCCTCGGTAGCGTAAACTCCTGTAGCTTCGTGCAGCCCTGGAATTCTAGCCAGAGCTCTTGATCCACTAGGCGCAGCCAGGGCAAGCTTACCAGCCTAACGTCGGAGCCCTGTACTTTGAGCACGCAGCCCCCGCCCCGTACTTTGCTGAGCAGCGGCAGGTCTAGTTTTTCGAACACAGGGCAGTTCTCGAGGGATACATTTAGGGACCCCCCGAAAGCGGGCGCGTCGTCGTCCTCCGCTGGGCCTCCTCGGTAAGAGCTGCCAACCTCCCTCTTCCCGAGGGTACGCAGCAGGGGCAAAGTGCAGTTACGCAGGGTGGTACAGTTCTCGAAATGTAGCCTCAGGCCACGCTCCTGTCCCCAGCCCTGGCCCACGGCCGGCCGGTGCGCGAGCCGTTGTAACAGGGGCAGAGTGAAAGCAGTGAGGCTCTGGCAGGCACAAAAGTCCAGGCCCAGCAGGTAGCCCACCGATGCCAATCTAGGCAAGGTAGCCTCTGCCAGGGTGCCGCACCCGTGGAACCCGAACTCGGCCTCTTTGTATACCTTGTACAACTTTGGTAGTGCGAAGCTGGACAGGGCCGGACAGCTACGGAGTTCCACGTCGAGGTTTCCGGCCACGAAGGCCAGCTCGGGCGCATGGAACAGTGCGAAGTCCTGCAACGGCGGGGCGGCGGGCGCTGCTGCGCGGGGAGAATAATAGCCAGTGGAAGGCTCGGTAGGGAGCAGTTGTACGTGCAGGCCCCCGGCTTGCGCTAGCAGCGGTAACAAAAGCTCGCTCAGGGTCGTACACGCGTACAGCCGCAGCGTGAGGACTCCCTCCGTGGTGCGGAGTTCCGGCCACCTCAGGGTAGTCAGCTGGTGGCACTGGTTTGCCTCCCAGTGCAGATCCCCGTTCCCTGGCTTGACTTGCAGCACAGCGGCACAGCTGCCGCGAAGGCCCACTCTGACCGGCTGTGGGCTGTCGCCGCTGCGCAAAGAGGTGTCGATGGTGGCGAGGGCCGGACAGTCCTCGAAGAGTAGCGCTGGCTGCGAGGAGGGGCGCCGTTCGTGCCGCTGCGCTTGCTGCGTAAAGACAAACCGTTGCAGTAGCGGCAGGCCGGACAGGGTGAACTCAGGGAGGATTTTCCCTGGCTCGGGCAGGACGGTTTGGGTAAACTCGAGCGCCGTGACCTGGTCCAGGAACGGCTGGGCGCCGGCGCATGTCCTGGCGAGCTTCAGGTACGTGCATTCTTCTACGGCCAGGTGATGCAGCCGCCGGACGGGAAAAGCCTGGGGTCCCGCGAAGGGGAAGTACCCCGCGTTCCGGCTGGCGAGCTCGGCCAGCTCTTGGTCACGGCCCGCGGGGTAGCTTTCGCCCCGGGAGATGACCAGTTCGGGGAGCACAAAACTGCCGTCCCCGGCGCTGGCCCCGAGCCCAAGCCTAGCCGCGACGCCGAGCGAGTGCCAGTAGCTTTCCCTGCGCAGGTCCACGTCGTCGCGGGTAGAGCGAGTAGAGCGAGTAGCGGCCGTGTGCGCAACGGGGTGGACTGTGCCCACCGGAGGAATCAGCAGGGGAGCAAACGCCAATATGTCAGGCCCGCCCCCGGCCAACGCGTCGCCGGCCTTTCGCCACGCGGCTTGCTCTATCTGCAGGGCCCGGTAGTTGTTGCTGGCCCAGCCTTGGATTTCCGTCAGGTAGACCTCCGGCTGGGCGCCGAATTCATCCAAGAGCCGTGCTAACTGTAGGCTATTTCTGTCGGCAACAGGCAGCCGCAGACTGCACAGATGCAGATAGTTCAGCAAGGCGCTTCGTTCTCTAGTGGCTGTGCGCTGGGTGGGCAACAACATCTGGCACACCCTGAGGCCGCGGGCGCTGTCCTGAGTGGTTAGGAATCCTAGGAGGTTGGTGTTGGCGGAGACCAGGGCCCCCTCCGAGACCGAAAGCCGGTCGCAGCTGGCGCATTTCCTCTCCCGTGCTTGGCTGGGGCCGGCCCTTTTTTTTCTTCGGCCATGTTGCATCTTGGGAAATAGACCGCTGCGCGAGCCCCCGCCGCCGGTGCGCTCTCTTCTTCTCTTGCTCCCCCCCCCTTCCTCTCCTTTCGCGCCCAGGGGAAGGGAAGCAAGGGGGGGGGCGGCGCGCGGGCCGCGCCGCCACCGGCGCCCGCCCGCGGCACGGAGGAGGGGGGGGGAGGCTGGCGCGCGAGCCCGCCGCCGGCGCCCGCCGGCGCCCGCCCGGGGCACGGAGGGGGGGAGAGGCTGGCGCGCGAGCCCCCGCCGCCGGCGCCCGCCGGCGCCCGCCGCGGGCACGGAGGGGGGGGGAGAGGCTGGCGCGCGAGCCCCCCCCCCGCACGTGCGCGGCGCGCGCTCTTTTCCGGGGAGGAAGGGAGCGCGTCCGCTTCACTTTCCGCCCGGCGTAGAACGTAAAACATGCTGCAGCTGGACCAAGAGGACGATTATCCTCTGCTAGACTTCCTCCCGCCGCTGGTGATGAGTGGCTCCCCCGGTGCCCACCCCTCCTCACCACCAGCGGGCTCTCCCACCCTGCCCCAACCACTACCTGACCCGCAAGACTGGCATCTCGCTAGCCCGGGTAGCCTGTTGGCCGACAGCAGCGGACAGTGCGCCGCTTCTGACATCCCCGAGCGTGGCGCTGTACCTGGGCCACCGGACGGCGTGCCTTGGGCCCAGGGCGACCCCTCGGGCGACCCCCCGGGCGACCCCCCTGGCGGCGGGAAGGCCGTGCTGGAGGTAGCGGCGCTGCAAGAACTCTGGGCCGAGTGCGAGCAGGAGGGGGCCTTGCTCGCGGGCCTGTTCGACCGCCTGGTCGCCCGAAGAGGTAGCCGCACCCCGGTGCTCAGGCCGACGACCAGGCCGGCGCAGGGCCTGTGGTCCTTTGGTGGTGATTACAACGTGGCGGTCCTGCCCGGCCCGGACGACGACGGCAGGGGGGCGGGCAGAAGCTGGGGCGGGGCTCTGGCCGGGGCCGCGGCCGCCCTAGCGCTACCGCCCGGTTCGGGGCGCACACGCGCACTCAGGCGCGGGACTTCGCCGGCCCCAAGGCCAGGAAGACGGAGCCCGCACAGGACGCCGCGTCGCGGGCGGAACGACCCCCCGCGGACCAGCGCAGGCACGATCGCCCCGACAAGGAAAAGATGTGCCGGGACGAACGCAACGGCTACTTGCGGGAGCTGAAGGACCTGCTGAGCCTGCCCGAGAATACACAAGCTAACACGGTGTTGGCGGAAACCGTGTACAAGGTGCGCGAAGTCGTGACCACTAGTATCTCCCGCGAGCTAGAGTGTCCGCTGCCCTTCCGCCGCGCCCGGGGGCTCGGTAAGAACAAGAACGAGAATGAGCGGCGCAGGGAGTTGGCGCTCATGTGCCGCGAGATGACTGCGCGCCTGGGCCTGGGCAAGAGCACGTACAACCAGGTTATAGCGCGCGCACTGGACGTACTGAAGAGCACGGTGGGCTATGGCCCGGGCGCTCAGGACTTGGAAATCTCCCGCCTCGTCCATCAGCCATCCTTTCTGTAAAGCGGCGGCCGTGGCCGGCCGCCGCCTCTCTATTAAAAGCTCAGGCACCGGTCCGGGCACAGCACCCGGCGAGGTTGGAAGCAGGCCGGGAGCGGGCTAGCTAGCGCCGGCGGTACGGAGGGGGGAGCACTTTTCGCCCCGGTCCGGGTGGTGGCTGGGAGGGGCTGCCCCCGGTGAACTCGTGGCCGGCCGCGCTAGGACGCCAGGCCACGTCCGCCGGCGCCCAGAGGACCGCAGCTAGACTTTTTAATGGGCTGCTCAGGCACACCCCGGCCGGCGAAACTAAGCCCGCTCGCTGTCACTGTCTGCCGCGCGGGGCGGCGGTCAATCGTAGAAACTGCACAGGGGGCCGCGGTCCGGGCCCGTGTCTGGCGCGGGCACTACCGCCTGCATGCCGCCGGACGCCTGACTAGCAGGGCCGGCGGGCGCCTGGCCAGTAGGGCCGGCGGGGCCGGTAGGACCGGCGGAGGCGGCCGGCGGCGCCTGGCAGTCTGGGGGCGGCGGGGGGGCCGAGTCCGCCTGCGTGACGGCCGCCGGGTCGAACGCGTAGTTGACAAAAGCCCCGTCGTCCTCCTCCCGCGGCTGTCCCCCGGGGGCGACGGCGCCGGGGTCCGGCCCCAGGGCGCACACCGGCCCGGCCTCGTCGTCCGAGGCGCCGAGCACATAGACGGGCGAGTCCAGGGGCACCTCTTCTGCCGGGCCCAGGGTGCAGGCAGTAGGTGGGGGGCCAGCGGGGGGGCCAGCAGGCCTTGATCGAGGCTGGCGGCGGCGGCCGCCGGGGGGGAGGAGCGGCGGCGGACACGCCCTCTGGGAGAGGGGCGGCGGTGGCGGACACGCCCGCCGGGGGAGGAGGAGCGGCGGACAGGCCCTCTGGGAGAGAAGCGGCGGCGGCCGCACCCGCCGGGGGGGGGGGCGGCCCCCCGGCGTCGGGCCGCGAGGCGGGTAGAGCTGGGCTGCGGTGGCGGCGGCGGCGGGGCGAGCGCTGCCCGGAACTGGGCGAGGGGGAGCGTACGCGCCGGACCCCGGGGGGCCGGCGTTCGCGGGAGCGGCGCGGCCGAGGCTCCGCTGGCGGGCTGCGGCTGCGCGGCCGCCCCTCGGCCGAGCTGCGACTGCGCGGGCGGAGCGCCCTGCCAGCTTCCTCCTCGGCCTCGCGGGGGGGGCGGGCAGTGTCCACCGCGCGGGGGGAGAGCCCGCCCAACCCCCAGGCGAGGTTCGTGCACGCGAGTGCGTACACCTCGGACGACCCCGTGGGCCCGGGGGCGGGGAAGAACGGGCACAGGTACACGGGCCCCGCGGGGGGCGCGGCCCCGCGCGCGATCAGCGCCAGCCGGCCGCCGCGACCGCGCACCCCGGCGCCCAGCGCCGGGCACAGACGGCGCAGGCAGTAGTCCAGGAGGGGAGGTCGGTGTCCGGCGTAAAGCGATGGCCGTTGCTGAGCTCGACGCGGCAGCGCGACGCGCGCAGCAGCCTGGCCGTCCCGTTCCAGAACTCGGCGCTGCACCCCGGGTCGTACAGCGCCCGGGCCGGCAGCAGGCGCGCCAGGGCCCGCCCCGCCCGGCCGTACTCTGCCGCCGGCTCGGCCTGGCCGGCGGGCGGCGGCACCCAGCGCTGCCCCAGGGCGTCGATCAGCACGTCCAGCAGCCCGGCGGGGCCCCGCACAGCCACGCCAGCAGCAGCGCGTCCGCCGCCTCGCCGGCGCTGCCCCCCGCCCGGGCCAGGGCCTCGGGCCCGGCCGTACCCTCGGCCACGGCGCACGCCAGCTGCCAGAGGACCAGCACCAGCTCGCTGCGCGGCGCAAAGTCACGCCACGCCAGCTCGGCCAGCCAGGGCGAGCCCCGGCCGCCGGCCGCCGCGTACGGGATGCGCCAGGGCACCTCCAGCTGCCGGTCGGTGCCGCCCCCCCGCAGCCGGCACAAGGAGCGCTGGCCCCCCTGCAGCGGGCGGCCGGCCGGCCGGCCCAGCCCCCGGGCTCCGCCAGGCGCAGCACTAGCTCGGCGCGGTCGCGGTCCGCCGACACGACCGACAGGGAGCCCCGTTCCAGGCCCCACACCGTCTGCACCCCGCGCTCGCGCCAGCGGGCCCGCAGCGCTCGCCACAGCTCGCACCAGAAGTACGCCAGCGGCCGGGCGTCGCCGGACTCGGGGTCCAGCAGGCCCGTCGCCCGGCCGCGGCCGGCCAGGGCCAACAGGACCTCCCCCCCCAAGCCAGGCAGCCGCGCCCGAGCACGGCGGGGGGCGAACGCGCGCAGGCCCGCGCCCAGCTCCGGGCGTCCTCCAGGCACGCAGGCGGTGGCAGCCCCAGCCGGGGCGCTTGTTCCCGCAGCCACCCCGCGCCCGGGCCGCCGCGCAGCAGCGCCCACGACGAGCCGACCGGGTCTTGCAGCAGCGCCAGCGGAGCGCCGCGCACCAGCTCCGCGTAGCGCCGGCCCTCGCTGTAACGCAGCCGGGCGGCCCGGCCCGGCGGCGACGACGGGGATGACGAGGACGAGGACGGCCGCGAGGACGAGGACGGCCGCGAGGACGAGAACGACGAGGACGAGGACGGCTGCAAGGGCGAGGACGGCCGCGAGGACGAGGACGACGAGGACGAGGACGACGAGGACGGCCGCAAGGACGACGAGGATGAAGAGGACGGCCGCGAGGACGAGGACGGCGGCGGCGGGGGCCCCCAGTCCGGCGGCGGCGGGCCGAGCCCGGCCCACGCGTCCACCACCGAGGGCCGCAGCGCGGACCCCGTCGTGAGGGGCGGGCCGTGCGTGCCGCTCGCTTCCGACAGCGCACGCCGCTCCTCGGGCCCGGTCGACGCGGGCAGCACAAAGAGGCACGTGCCCAGGCGCCGCCGCCAGTACTCGGACCCCGGCCCCCTAAACAGCGGCGCCAGCGACGCCGCCACGCCGCGGCGCGCGGCGGGCTCGTCCGGGAACGACACGACCAGCCACTGCAGCAGCTGCGGGTCCGCGTCCAGCGCCGTCCGCAGCGCGTCCCACTGTTCCGCGCCGCCCGGCGGCCAGGCCACCCACAGGCCGGGCGGCGCGGACCCCGGGGCCAGCAGTTGGGCGAGGTTCGCGGGAGAGCCCCACGCCGTCCGGGCGCCCCAGGCCGCGCACCACTGCCGCACGTAGGCAGGGGGCGGGCCGCCCAGGGACAGATAGCAGGGCCGAACGCCGCCGCTCCCCCCGGGCGGCCGGCCGCGCGCGCCCGTGAGCAGGGCCCAGACCACGAGCAGCCGCGCGCGCTCGTCTTCGTCGGCGGCCAGGGCCCACACGGGGCCCAGCTGGTGCTGCAGCAGCGCAAACAACACGCCCCGCACCCGCGGCACCCGCAGCTGGCACCAGGACTGGCCGCCGAGCCCCGCCGCCACGTCCCGCACGTGCCGCTCCAACTGCGCGCAGCCCGGCAGCGACACAGGCCAGGCACCGCCGAGCGCCGGCCGCCTCGGGTCCAGCGCGGCCCTAAAGTCCTGCACGGGGGGGCCGCCCAGCCGCTCGGCGCGGCCCGGCTCCGCCGGCCGGCCCTGCAGCCACTGGCTCACGTGCTGGTCGTGCGGGTCGAACACCCAGCCCCCGGGCGGCGTGTCCTGCCGCCGCAGCCACCGCAGCGCCGCCGCGACGCTCGCGTCCTGGAACGAGGCGTCGCCGCGCTGCACCAGGCACCACGGGCCCAGCGCTGCATTGTCCGCCGTCGCCACCCACGCGTCCGGGTAGCGCAGTGGCAGGGTGGCCTGCGCGGGCGCGGCCGGAGCCGGCCGCGCCCAGTAGCAGCGCTGGCCCTCCTCCACGACCCAGCGCCACACCTCGTGCGTGTCCCCCGTGACCAGGGCCGCCACTACCTGCAGGCCGGGGGCGGTGCGCTGGCCGCTGGGCCTCGTCTGGCTCAGCACGTGCCGCAGGACCTGCCAGCCCAGGCAGACGGCCGCGGGGTCCGGATTCAGGTCCGCCGTCAGGCACTGGCGCTGGAGGTAGGCCGCGCTCAACCCCACGCGCAGGCGGGCCTCTTGCGCCGGGGTAGTTACCTCCGCCGAGCTGTGCTGTGGCTGGGCGCTCAGCAGCAGCCTGACGTAGCTCACCGCCTCCTTACCCAGCCCGACGTCCAGCAGCCGGTCGGCCACGTGCTGGTTCTGCAGGAACAGCGCAAAGCGTGACCAGGCGTGGTCGATCGTGCTCGCACAGCCGCGCTGTTCCGGGGGAGTCGGGCCTAGCAGCGCCTGCACGGCGATCACAAACCAGGCCGGGTACGGCCAGGCCGGCGCGGCTGCCGGCGCGGCGACCGGCGCGGCGGGCGGGCCCGACGGGGGCGGCGCTGCGCTCCTGGCTAGCAGAGTACGCGTCATGGTTCTTTCTGGAGCAGACGATGCCCCGCGCTGCGGCCACGCCCGCCCCCCTCCCCGGGCTGGCCGGGGACGCCCCCTGCGCGGCGCGCTGCCCCCCCCCCCCGGGGGGCGGGCGGGGCCCGGTGGGGGGGACCGCGCGCGTGGACGCGGCCCGGTGGCCTCCCGGGGGGGGGGGGCGTGCTCCTCTCCCCCCCTCCCCGCTCCCCGCTCTCCCCACGCCCCGCTGCCACCGGGCCGGCCCCCCCCCGGGCCGCCGGCATGCCGGCGGCCGGAGGGACGCTGTCTCCCACCCCCTTCCTGCCTCCCCCGCACTTGCTAAACCACCACGCCCCGGCCCTCGATGCACACCACCCCCGCCCGCCAGCCGTGGCGCCCGTGGCCCCTCCTCCTCCTGCTGTGCGGGTGGCTGCGGGCCGCCGGCGCCGGGTGCCTATACCCGCTCCAGTGCCCGACGCCAGAGGAGGCGTGCCCCCGGTCGTGTGCCCCGGCGGCGCCACGATCCTCGAGCTGACGACGGCGGCGGCCCCGCAGGACACGTTCGTGTGGCCCCTGTGGCCGCCCGCCGCCCCGACGGCGCGCCGCCGCCGCCAGGCCCAGGCCGCCGTCCCGACGTCGTTCACGGTCGACTGGGGGGACGGCTCGCCCCCCACGCAGTGCCTGGACGCCGGCGCCGCGCCCTGCGCGCACACGTACGCGCTGGCCGGCACGTACACGGTGACGGCGGACCCCGGCGGACGCTACCCCGTGCGCGGCTGGGCGCTGACGCCCGCGTGGCACGCCGCGGCGCCCGCGGGCCTGTGGCTGCGCGCCGTGAGGCGGTGGGGAGAGCTGCGCTTCCACGCGACGAGCGGCTACCACCTGTACGCGGCGCCGGGGCTTACGTACGTGCCGCCGCTGGATTCGCTGGCAGACACGGGGCTCGTGCAGCGCTGGGACTACAGCTTCGCTCGCCTCACCACTACGCTGACGGACGTGAGCTACGGGCTCAACGTGTCGGGCGCCGAGTCAGCGGTCGGCGTGTTTGAGAACTCCACTGGCCTGCAGAGCCTGTGGGGAACGAGCGCATGGGATACACACAGCATGCGCAATGCGAGCCGAGCGTTCGCGGGCCTGCCGGCGCTGACCCAGTTCGACCTGTCGCGCTGGGACACCGCCCGGCTCGAGGATGTCACGGAGCTGTTCGTGGGCAGCGCGGCGCTCACGTGGACGGGCGTCGGCGGCTGGACGTCGCTGCCGAGCCTGTCGCGCTTCTCGGGGCTGTTCCGAGGGTTAGGCAGCGACTTCCGGGAAGCGCTCACTGGCTGGTCGACGCCCACGCTCGCGCCAGGCTCGGCCGATTGCACACGGCTGGCGCCGTACACGGCGCTCGGCCAAGCGCACTGGCCCGCCGCGTGCTCGCGCTCGCTCTTCCTAGCGCGCGTGCGCACGCACGTCCCCAACGCCCTGGCCACGCTGACGCTGTCGCCCGCGGCCGGTCTGGGCCAGAGCGGCACGTACGGCGTGGACTGGGGGGACGGGTCGGCGCCTGGCTCGTGCGCGCACGCCAATGGCTCAGTCTGCAGCCACACTTACGCCGGCGCTGGCGACTACTGGCTGCGCCTGAGCGGCCGCGTGGACGGGCTGCGGTACGTAGAGGGCGCTTTCGTCGTGGACGTGGTGGCGTGGGGTGACGTGCAGCTGTACCACCCGGTGGGCAGCACGACCTCGCTCTTCACGCGGGCAGTGTATCCTTCCCCTGCCAAGGAGTTCCTGCTGCGCTACCTGGCGCCGACGGCCGGCGCGCGGGCCCTGCACGGCGTGGCGCCCGAGTACATGCTAAGGTGGATGACAGAGTTCGTGGGCGACGCGCGCGACTGGGACTGGTCGTGGCTCACGCCCGCCACGCACCCCAACGGCTTCCTCTCTCTGTTCTCAAGCTGCTCCAAGTTCAACCAGGACCTGAGCGGCTGGGATACGAGCGGTGTGGCTAGCCTGGACTCCGCCTTTGCGGGTGCGAGGGCCTTCAACGGCAACATTGGTAGCTGGGACACGAGCCAGGTCACCACCCTACGGAGGGCTTTCTCAAACGCGCAGGCCTTTAACTGGTCGATCGGCGACTGGAACACGAGCAGGGTCACCAGCCTAGAAGAGACGTTCTCGAGCGCGTACTCCTTTAACCAGCCGATCGGCGGCTGGAACACGAGCCAGGTCACCAGCCTAGCCGCGACGTTCGGTAGCGCGTACGCCTTTAACCAGCCGATCGGAGGCTGGAACGTAAGCCGAGTCACTAGCCTGTACAAGGCGTTCGGCCAGGCGAATGTCTTTAATCAGCGCCTGGACAGCTGGGACATAAGCAGTGTCTCCGATCTAGGCTTTGTTTTTGCTTGTGACAATCAGCGGTGCAACTGTGTGTTTAACCAGCCGCTGGGCCGCTGGGATGTGTCGGCCGCCATGGCGACGGGGCAAGTAGTGGGCATGTTCGTTGGCAATTGTGTTTTTGATCAGAATCTCACGGCCTGGAACGTACCCCCGTCATCGGGCGCAGGTATTTGCACGCAGATGTTCCAGCCTTGGGGGATAAACATACCTGACGCAGGTATCCGGCCGAGCAACCTGCCAGCTCTCTGTAGCGGCTCCTACCAGCGCGGGTGTGGTCTGTTTGATCGGAATAGGTTTTCTTAAAAAGTCGCTGAAGGCTGCGGCTTAATTGTAACTACACTAATGAAGCACGCCTGATAAAGTTTGGGGAAAGCTGTGGTCTGCTTCTGCCTAATAAACTCTAGTAAGTGGTTAAGCTTTCTGCCCACAGACGTCCACGGCGTACATCGTCGTCGCCAGAGAGGCAGTTTTTCTCCTGTTTGAGGCAGGCCGGCCCGAGGGACGGCCCTTCTCCCGGGCGGCGGGGAGGAATGGGGGGGGGGGGGAGGAGAGGAGAGAGAAGGCGGAAGGAAGAGGAGGCGTCCTTTTGCTCCTGGCCCTGCCGCGCCACGCCGGCGGCCGGAGGGACGCTGTCTCCCACACCCTGGCCACCCTTCCACCACCTGCTAAACTACCAAGCCCGTGAGATGCACCAGCTCGGCCCCGCCCGCCAGCCGTGGCGCCCGTGGCCCCTCCTCCTCCTGCTGTGTGGGTGGCCGCGGGCCGCCGGCGCCGGGTGCCCGTACCCGCTCCAGTGCCCGACCCAAGAGGAGGCGTGCCCCTCGGTCGTGTGCCCCGGCGGCGCCACTATCCTCGAAATCACGACGGCGGCCCCGCAGGACACGTTCGTGTGGCCCCTGTGGCCGCCCGCCGCCCCGACGGCGCGCCGCCGTCGGCAGGCGCAGGCCCTTGTCCCGACGTCGTTCACGGTCGACTGGGGGGACGGCTCGCCCCCCACGCCGTGCCTGGACGCCGGCGCCGCGCCCTGCGCGCACACGTACGCGCTGGCCGGCACGTACACGGTGACGGCGGACCCCGGCGGACGCTACCCCGTGCGCGGCTGGGCGCTGACGCCCGCGTGGCACGCCACTGCGCCCGCGGGCCTGCGGCTGGACGCCGTGAGGCAGTGGGGGGAGCTGCGCTTCCACGCGACGAGCGGCTACCACCTGTACGCGGCGCCTGGGCTCGCGTACGTGTCGCCATTGAATGTGCTGCAGGACACGGGGCTCGTGCAACGCTGGGACTACAGCTTCGCTCGCCTGACCACTACGCTGACGGACGTGAGCTACGGGCTCAACGTGTCGGGCGCCGAGTCGGTGGTCGGCGTGTTCGAGAACTCCACTGGCCTGCAGAGCCTGTGGGGCACACGAGGCTGGGACACGCGCCGGCTGCGCAACGCCAGCCGCGCGTTCGCGGGCCTGCCGGCGCTGACCGAGCTCGACTTGTCGCGCTGGGACACCGCGCGGCTCGAGGACGTGAGCGGACTGTTGGCGGGCGGCTCGGCGCTCACGTGGACGGGGGTCGGCGGCTGGACGTCGCTGCCGAGCCTGTCGCGCTTCTCGGGGCTGTTCGCGGGCCTAGGCAGCGACTTCCGGGAGGCGCTCACTGGCTGGTCGACGCCGGCGCTCGCGCCGGGCTCGGTCGACTGCACGCGGCTGGCGCCGTACACGGCGCTCGGTCAAGCGCACTGGCCCGCCGCGTGCTCGCGCTCGCTGTTCTCTGCGCTCGTGCGCACGACCTATCCTAGCACCGCCGCCATCCTGGCGCTATCGCCCGCGGCCGGCCCGGGCGCAAACTTTACGGTGGACTGGGGCGACGGGTTGGCGCCCAGCTCGTGTGTGCACGCCGACGGCGCCGTCTGCCCGCACACGTACGCGGCCGCCGGCAACTACTGGCTGCGCCTGAGCGGCCGCGTTGACGGGCTGCGGTACGTTGAGGGCGCCCGGGTGGTGGACGTGGTGGCGTGGGGCGACGTGCGGCTGTACCACCCCGTCGGCACCACGACCCCGCTGTTCACATGGGAAATAGGCGGGTATCCGTTGCGCTACCTGGCGCCGACTGCCGGCTCGCGGGCGCTGCACGGCGTGGCGCCCGAGTATTTGCTGTACGGGATGAGTGAATTCGCGGGCGACGCGCGCGACTGGGACTGGTCGTGGCTCACGCCCGCTACCCACCCCAACGGCTTCCACGGCCTGTTTCAGGGCTGCGTCAAGTTCAACCAGGACCTCGACTGCTGGAACACGAGCGGCGTGGCTAGCCTGCGAGAAACCTTTTCTGGGGCGCGCGCCTTCAATGGCAGCATCGGGGGCTGGGACACGAGCCAAGTCACCAGCCTAGAAACGACGTTCGCTAACGCGCGGGCCTTTAATCAGCAGATCGGCGGCTGGAACACTAGCCGGGTCACCAGCCTAGGATCGACGTTCAATGGCGCGTTTGCCTTTAACCAGCCGATCGGCGGCTGGAACACGAGCCGGGTCACCCGCCTAGGAACAACGTTCTTGAACGCGTACGCCTTTAACCAGCCGATCGGCAGCTGGGACGTAAGCAGTGTCTTTAATGAGATAAATAGGGACCGGTGTGTATTTAACCAGCCGCTGGGCAGCTGGGACGTGTCCGTCGCCGTGGTGGCGGGGCAAATAGATGGCATGTTCGCTGGCAATTGCGTCTTTGATCAGAACCTCACTGCCTGGAACGTAGCCATCTACGGCGCCATTGTTTGCACGCAGATGTTCCAGCCTAAGGGGATCGCCGGGCCTGGCGTAGGTATCAGGCCAAGCAACCTGCCCGCTGTCTGCAACGGCTCCTACGTGCGCGGGTGTGGTATATATCCGTAGGTAAGAAACCAGGCACACCAACTACACTCGCGCGCAGGGGAACCCTGGCCAAGCAGCAGGCTTTCTTGCTGGCTGGTGCTGGGCTTTGCCCTGGGCATCCCCAGCTAAAGAGTTTTGGGGAGGGGGGTGGGGGATAGTTCTTGGGGGGAGATGGGACGAGAAGAGGCTTCTCTCTGCCTACTTGCGCAGCGCCGGAGAAAGACGCGGAGCCGGAGCCAGTGCAAAAAGGACACTGCTACAGGTAGAGGAGGCGCGCAGGCCCCCCTCCCCTGAGCCAGCTTGCTCTGGCGCCCGACGCACGCCTCTCTCGGGGAGGCTCTCCAGGGGGAGAGAGAGCAGAGGCACCTTCCCTTCCTTCCTTCGTGCCCCCTTTTTGTCCCTCCCTCTTATTCCTCTCTCGGCCCGCGCTGACCTTCTGACTCCTCCCGTCTGTCTAATGTAATGTCCAAATAAAGAGACCTGGCTAGGAAGAATTGTCGGGGCCTCTTGCGTGTTGTCCAGTTTTCCTCTCTGTCCCTCCGGAGCTCTGGGTTAGCCCCGAGGAGGGCCTGGACGACGCCATGGCCAGCGGGAGCAAGCGCCGCCGCCTCGACGACCCGCCCCCACCGCAGGCGCCGCCGCCCCCGTTGACGAGCAGGTTCGTCTGCGACGCGACCAGGCGCTGTAGCCACTGCTACCGAGCCGGGTCATGTGGCCCGTGCCGTTCGTGCCGGCAGCGCAAGCTGTTTGAACCAGCGGGAGACCTCCAGGCAGCCACGTTGACGGTGCAACAGTGGACCCCTGCAGAAAGACGGGGGAATCCTCCCCTGTCCTTCCAGCAAGTGAACCTTTCGTCGGAGGCCGCGGGGTTTGGCTCGTATGCTCTCTTCCGCACTACCCAGGCCGAGTTCGAAGCCTTGTACCCACCGCGCCTGACCGCTAGCTGGCTCAAGCCGGGCTCCGTCTTGCTCCTGCGCCGGCCGGGGCTAGTCCTGAAAAGCCTAGACCGGGGTCCCTTCGCCGGGAGGCCAACGCCGGCCTGCCTCGATTATTGGCACCTGCAACACCGTTTAGCGCAGGCGGGGCTAGCCCCCGCGGTCCACGGCTTCTTGCAGGTAGCGGACGCGCCGGTAGCTACCTGCTGGCTCGTCATGGACCTCGTCCGGGGGCCCACCCCGTGCCTGGACCTGCAGCGAATTAGTCGCAGGCTCGCCCTGGATGGCCGAGACCGACAGAGAATGGAGGGATTCCTACGGAGGCTGCTCGACTTCTCGGTCGATACACTGCCGCTCTTGCACGCGGATCTACAGCCCGCCAATCTCGCCTTGAACGCGCAGCGAGACTGGCGGCTGCTGGATCCAGACCCCCAGTTCTGCCACCGGCTCTGCCTACCTACGGACGCTGACGTGAAAGCTTACGGGCCGACCATCAGGCTCTCCAACCTGCTGAGCTTCGTCGCGGACAGCTACGGTCGCCTACGTCCGGAGCTGCGGCCGGTGCTGTGGCCACTCGTGTTTGACCTCCTGCGCGGGCCTGGCGCACAGGCGACCTTTAACCGCTGTGCTCGCTGGTGGCAGCAGGAGCTGACTGACAGGAGGCTCAAGGGACCGTTCACCCAGGCCAGGCATTACTTGGCGTTCCACCAGTTACCTGGCCCGGTGTTGTGCGACCCAGGGGTACACACAGGCCTCCGGGTCACGCTGCCTTTGATCACCGACGCGTGGTGGCACCCAGACGGGAGGCCTAAATGGTCTCACGCGTCGGTGTCGTCGGACAAAGAGAGGAGGTCAGTCCCGGAGTTTCTGTCAGCACTGGTGCGCCTCGCCTACGGCTGGTCCGACGAGACCTCACGCGCCAGAGCATTCCAGCAGAAAGAGCTTCCACTCACGCGCCAGAGCATTCCAACAGAAAGTGCTTCCCCCGGTGGCGGCGGCCAGTTTTTAGCAGTGTCCTAAAGGTCACAGTGTCCTTGGGTCAGAGTGTCCTCGGGTAGCGGCCCGTGGTTAAGCCTGTCCCAGGCAGCTAGATTCAGTCTTTTACTTGGGGCAGGTGCTGTCGGCTGCTGCTGGGCGTGGACTAAGTCAGTAGTACTAAACTCCAGTAAGTGGTCAGCTTTCTGTCCACCGCGCTACGTCCACGACGTAGCTCGTCGTCGCCGGAGGGGAGGGCCGGGCTACCAAAGAGAGGGGGAGGCCGGGGGGGGCCAGGGGGGGAGGAGTCCCCTTCTCTTCGCTCTCCCCCGGGGCGCCACGCTGGCGGCGGGGGCGCTGGCTGCGGAGGCGCTGACGGCTGCCCCTCACTCGCCCCCCCCCCCCCCCCGCCCTGGCTAAACCACCCGCCCCGGCTCCACCTGATGCACACCAGCCCGGCCTGCCGGCTGTGGCGCCTGGGGCGCCTGCTCTGGTGGTTCCGGGCCGCCGGCGCCAAGTGCCCTTACCCGCTCCAGTGCCCGACGCAGGCCGAGGCGTGCCCCCCGGTCGCGTGCCCCGGCGGCGCCACGATCCTCAAGCTGACGACGGCGGCCCCGCACGACACGTTCGTGTGGCCCCTGTGGCCGCCCGCCGCGCCGGCCGGCCCCACGTCGTTCGTGGTCGACTGGGGGACGGCTCCCCTCCCACGCCGTGCCTGGACGCAGGCGCCGCGCCGTGCGCGCACACGTACGCGTTGGCCGGCACGTACACGGTAACGGCGGACCCCCGCGGACGCTACCCCGTGCGCGGCTGGGCGCTGACGCCGGCCTGGCACGCCGCGGCGCCCGCGGGCCTGCGGCTCAACCGCCTCCTGCAGTGGGGCGAGCTGCGCTTCCACGAGACGAGCGGCTACCACCTGTACGCGGCGCCGGGGCTCACGTACGTGCCCTCGCTGGCCTGGCTGCCGGACGCCGGGCTCGTGCGGAGCTGGGACTACAGCTTCGCCCGCCTCACCACCCCGCTGCCGGACCTGAGCTACGGGCTCAACCTGTCGGGCGCCGTGTCGGCGGTCGGCCTGTTCGAGGGCTCCACCGGCCTGCGCTGCCTGGACGGGACGCAGGGCTGGGACACGCGCCGCCTGCGCAACGCCAGCCGGGCGTTCGCGAACCTGCCGGCGCTTGCCACGCTGGACCTGTCGCGCTGGCACACCGCCGCGCTCGAGGACGTGAGCGAGCTCTTGGCGGGCGGCGCGGCGCTCACGTGGACGGGGATCGGCTGGACGTCGCTGCCGGGGCTGCGGCGCTTCGACCAACTGCTGGCGGGCGTCTCGCCCGACTTCCGGGAACTGGGGGCCTTCGCCAGGTGGGCGACCCCGGCGCTCGCGCCGGGCTCGGTCGACTGCACGCGGCTGGCGCCGTACACGGCGCTCGGCCAGGCGCACTGGCCCGCCGCGTGCTCGCGCTCGCTCTTCCTGGCGCTGGTGCGGGTGTCGTACCCTAGCGCCGTCGTCGCCCTGGCGCTGTCGCCCGCGGCCGGCCCGGGCGCCGCGTACGGCGTGGGCTGGGGGGACGGGTCGGCGCCCGGCTCGTGCGCGCACGCCGACGGCGCCGTCTGCAACCACACGTACACGGGCGCCGGCGACTACTGGCTGCGCCTGAGCGGCCGCGTGGACGGGCTGTGGTACGTGGCCGGCGCGGAGGTCGTGGAAGTGGTCGCGTGGGGCGACGTGCAGCTGTACCACCCCGTCGGCAGCGGGACGCCACTCCTCGTGCCCCCCGAACTGGAAGAGTGGGGCGCGCTGCGCTACCTGGCACCTACGGCTGGCTCGCGCGCCCTGCGGGGCGTGGCGCCCGAGTACCTGCAATGCCCGACCCAAGAGGAGGCGTGCACCTCGGTCGTGTGCCCCGGCGGCGCCACCATCCTCGAGCTGACGACGGCGGCCCCGCAGGACACGTTCGTGTGGCCCCTGTGGCCGCCCACCGCCCCGACGCCGCGCCGTCGCCGCCAGGCCCAGGCCGGGGCCGTCCCGACGTCGTTCACGGTCGACTGGGGGGACGGCTCGCCCCCCACGCAGTGCCTGGACGCCGGCGTTGCGCCTTGCGCGCACGCGTACGCCGCTCCCGGCCAGTACACGGTGACGGCGGACCCCGGCGGACACTACCCCGTGCGCGGCTGGGCGCTGACGCCCGCCTGGCACGCCACGGCGCCCGCGGGCCTGCGGCTGCGCGCCGTGAGGCAGTGGGGAGAGCTGCGCTTCCACGAGACGAGCGGCTACCACCTGTACGCGGCGCCTGGGCTCGCGTACGTGCCGACGCTGGCTTCGCTGGCGGACACGGGGCTCGTGCAGAGCTGGGACTACAGCTTCGCTCGCCTGACCGCTACGCTGCCGGACCTGAGCTACGGGCTTAACATGTCGGGCGCCGAGTCGGTGGTCGGCCTGTTCGAGGGCTCCACTGGCCTGCAGAGCCTGTGGGGCACACGAGGCTGGGACACGCGCCGGCTGCGCAACGCCAGCCACGCGTTCGCGGGCCTGCCAGCGCTGACCGAGCTAGACCTGTCGCGCTGGGACACCGCCCGGCTCGAGGACGTGAGCGAACTATTTGCGGGCGGCGTGGCGCTCACGTGGACGGGGGTCGGCGGCTGGACGTCGCTGCCGAGCCTGTCGCGCTTCTCGGGGCTGTTCGCGGGCCTGGGTAGCAACTTCCAGGAGTCGCTCGCCGGCTGGTCGACGCCCGCGCTCGCGCCGGGCTCTGCCGACTGATCGCAGCTGGCGCGGTACACGGCTCTCGGCCAAGCGCACTGGCCCGCCGCGTGCTCGCGCTCGCTCTTCCTGGCGCTCGTGCGTACGCAAGCCCCCAACGTCCTGGCCACGCTGACGCTGTCGCCCGCGGCCGGCCCGGGCCAGGGCGGCACGTACGGCGTGGACTGGGGGGACGGGTCGGCGCCCGAACCATGCGAGCACGCCAACGGTGCCGTCTGCCCTCACATGTACGCCAGCGCCGGCGACTACTGGCTGCGCCTGAGCGGCCGCGTGGACGGACTGTGGTACGTAGAGGGCGCTATTGTGGTGGAGGTGGTGGCGTGGGGTGACGTGCAACTGTACCCCGTCGGCAGCACGACCCCGCTCTTCACGCGGGCGGTGTACGCGTACGTTGCTGGTGCCCAGGAGTACCTGCTGCGCTACCTGGCGCCGACGGCCGGCTCGCGGGCCCTGCACGGCGTGGCGCCCGAGTACCTGCTGCTCGGAATGAGCGAGTTCGTGGGCGACGCGCGCGACTGGGACTGGTCGTGGCTCACGCCCGCGACCCATCCCAACGGCTTCTCCGGCCTGTTTGGGGACTGCGTCAAGTTCAACCAGGACCTCGACGGCTGGAACACGAGCGGCGTGGCTAGCCTCGCAGGCACGTTTTCGGGTGCGAAGGCCTTCAACGGCAGCATCGGGGGCTGGAACACGAGCCAGATCACGAGCATGAGCTGGACCTTAAATGGCGCGTACGCCTTTGATCGGCCGGTCGGTGGCTGGGACATCAGCCAGGTCACCACCCTCGAGAGGGCGTTCGGGGAAGCGTTAGCTTTCAACCAGCCAATCGGCGGCTGGAACACGAGCCGGGTCACCAGCCTAGCCTCGACGTTCACGGACGCACAGGCCTTTAACCAGCAGATCGGCGGCTGGGACATAAGCCGCGTCACTAACCTAGTGGGTACCTTCTTATGTGACCCGTCGTCCAGGAATCCGTGTGTGTTTAACCAGCCCCTGGGCAACTGGAAAGTGTCGGCCGCCGTGGCTGCCGAGAAAATATACGGTATGTTCGCTGGCAATTGCGTGTTTGATCAGGACCTCACGGCCTGGAACGTGACCTCGAGATTGGGGGCAAATGTGTGCAAGCAGCTGTTCCAGCCTAGGGGGATCATCGTGTCTGGCGTAGGTATCAGGCCGAGCAACCTGCCCGCTGTCTGCAGCGGCTCCTACGTGCGCGGTTGTGGTCAGCCTTAAGCAGAAGAAGCCAGACACACACCCAACGCAGTGGTGCGCGCAGGAGAAATCCGGCACAGCGGCCGGTCTCTGACCCGCTGGTGCTGGCAGCACCAACAGGGAGAGAGTCTCGTCGGGGGGGGAAGGGGGCGAAGTAGTTCTGGGGGAACTGGGGCGACGGGGTAGTCTTCTCTCTTCCTTGGTTTAGTCTTGCTTTGGGGGGAGCCGCTGTGTGCAGCCTCTGGCCTAATAAACTCGAGTTAGTGCCTAAGCTGACTGTCCACCAACGTCCACTGCGTACATCGTCGACCGGAGGCTTTTCTGCGTGCCGGAGAGAGGTCGGCCAGCCCGAGCGAGCGCCTTGGCTGCGGCGACTTGGCTGCCCAGTAAGTAAGTCTGGTTTAATCAACAAAAGAAGACAGTCTGCCAAGGCAGCAGAGCCTCCTTTTTTAGAGCGTAGCTCTCTCTCTCTCTCTCTCTTCATGTTGGCCAGGCCGGCTGGCCAGGCGCCGCCGCCGGGCTCTCAGGGCCCGGGCCCGAACCAGACGGTGGCCTCCTGAATGCTGGCTTCCGGGGACGGCGAGGCCGAAGCCGAGGCCGGGACCGGGGCCGGGGCCGAGGGGCTCGGGTCCGGCGTACAGTAGGCCGCGACGGAGGCGCCCCCGCGGCCAGCGCCAGCCACCGCCAGCCACAACAGCAGCCGCCACAACCACACCCACAGCCACGTACCCCGGCGTCGGTGCATGAATAGCACGGGCAGGGACGGCAGAGCCAGGGCGCTATGCTTTGCCAAGCTAGCAGCGCCGCCCGCGCGGCCGCACCCCCTACCTCCCCCTCCGGGGGCGCGTCCCGTGCCAGGGAGAGGGGCGCCGTTCTCCCCCCGCCCTGCCCCCTCCCGGAAGGGGGAGGGGCGGCCCGGAGAGGGGGGTCCAGGAGGCTCCGAGAGGGGGGGCCCGGAGGAGGGAGCTCGGAGGGAGAGAGTGCCCGGCCGGCGCAGCCCCCGGAGCCTACGGGACCCCGGGCTGCCGCGGCCCCCCTGGCTCACACCCACCACGCCCGCCCGCCCGCCGGGGCCCGCCGGGGCCCGGCCCAACCGAAGGCCGGCGCAGTTATTGTTCCCCCTGATTTTTGCCGCACCCCCGGACGTAGCCAGTACACTGGGCCGGCAGGTGGCCCGGCTGGATGCCTTGGTCGGGCGCGTACACACCATAGGGCTGGAAGATCCGTGCGCACGCGCCCGCCCCGGCCGAATGCAGGCTGAGGTTCCAGCTCCGGAGGTCCTGATCGAACACACAGTTGCCCATTAACATGCCCCACAGGCCGCCATTTTCCCAGCCCGCCGCGGCCGACACGTCCCAGCTGCCCAGGGGCTGGTTAAAGACGCAGTTGTGCAGCGGACAAGCCAGGGCGTACGACAGGCGGGTGACCCGGCCGGTGGGCCAGCAGTCGAGGGGCTGGTTGAAGGCCCTGGCGTCCAGGAAGATCGAGTCCAGGTTCGTGGCGGACGACGTCCGCCACCCGCCCAGCGGCCGGTTGAAGCTGAAGGCGGACGCGAAGGCCCCGTGCAGGTTCGTGACACCGCTCACGTCCCAGTCCTCGACGCTGCAGTTGAAGCTGAAGGCGGCCGCGAAAGTGCTGTCCAGGCTCGCGACGCCGCTCGTGTTCCAGCCGCCGAGGTCCTGGTTGAATTGGTGGCAGTGTTCGAACAGGCTGCGCAAGCCCTGGGGGTGGGTCGCGGGCGTGAGCCACGACCAGTCCCAGTCGCGCGCGTCGCCCACAAACTCTGTCATTTGGTACAGCAGGTACTCGGGCGCCACGCCGTGCAGCGCCCGCGAGCCGGCCGTGGGGGCCAGGTACCGCAGCGCGTAGCATTCCTCCGCGGGGGCGCTGGACGAGTCGGAGCCGTCGCCCGGCAGGTACGGCCTCGTCAAGAGCGGCTCAGTGCTGTCGACGGGGTGGTACAGCTGCACGTCGCCCCACGCCAGCACGTCGACGACGCACGCGCCGGTCAGGTACCACCACCCGTCCACGCGGCCGCCGAGGCGCAGCCAGTAGTAGCCGGCGCCCGCGTACCGGTGCAGGCACTGGGCGCCGCTGGCGTGGACGCAGGCGCTGGGGCGGGTGGCGTCCCCCCAGTCCACCGTGAAGTTCGGCCCGCCGCCGGCCGTGGGCGACAGCCCCAGCGTGGCGGTGGTGTTAGCGTACGACACCCGCACCAGCGCCAGCAGAGAGGAGCGCGCGCACGCCGCGGGCCAGTGCGCCGGGCCCAGCGCCTTGTACGGCGCCAGCCGGGCGCAGTCGGCCGAGCCCGCGGCGAGCGCGGGCGTCGACCAGCCGGTGAGCGCTTCCCGGAAGTCGCGGCCTAGGCCCCGGAACAGCCCCGCGAAGCGCGACAGGCTCGGCAACGACGTCCAGGCGCCGACCCCCGTGCGCGTGAGCGCCGAGCTGCCGTCGAACAGCCCGCTCACGTCCTCGAGCCGGGCGGTGTCCCAGCGCGACAGGTCCAGCGTGGCTAGTGCCGGCAGGCCCGCGAACGCGCGGCTCGCGTTGCGCAGCCGGCGCGTGTCCCAGGCGCTCGTGCCGTCCAGGCTCGCCAGCCCCGCCGAGCCCTCGAACAGGCCGACCGTCGACTCGGCGCCCGACACGTTGAGCCCGTCGCTCGGGTCCGGCAGCGGGGTGGTGAGGCCGGCGAAGCTGTAGTCCCAGGCGCGCACGAGACCCGCGTCCCGCAGCGAGGCCGGCGGGGGCACGTACGCGAGCCCGGGCGCCGCGTACAGGTGGTAGCCGCTCGTCGCGTGGAAGCGCAGCTCGCCCCACTGCACGATGGCGTCCAGCCGCAGGCCCGCGGGCGCCGTGGCGTGCCAGGCCGGCGTAAGCGCCCAGCCGCGCACGGGGTCGGGCCCGCCGGGGTCCGCCGTCACCGTGTACGTGCCGGCCAGCGCGTACGTGTGCGCGCAGGGCGCGGCGCCGGCGTCCAGGCACGGCGTGGGGGGCGAGCCGTCCCCCCAGTCCACCGTGAACGACGTCGGGACGGCGGCCTGGGCCTGGCGACGGCGCGCCGTCGGGGCGGCGTCCGGCCACAGCGGCCACACGAACGTGTCCTGGGCGCCCGCCGTCGTCAGCTCGAGGATGGTCACGCTGCTAGCACGCCCGGCCGCGGGGCAGCCGGGCGGCAGGCACACGAACGGGCAGTAGGCGCGGACCCCGGCCCGCCACAGGCCCCAGAGGGCCCACAGGCTCCACCAGGCTGCGCGAGCAGGGTGCATAGCCAGCCAGCTGTCACCCGCGGAGGAGGCTAGCGGGGGAGGTGGCTACTGGTGGCTTTGGGGACAACAGACCCCCGGGGGCGGCGGGCAGACGCCCCTTGCTCTCCCCCCACCCTCCCTACCCCCGCCGCCGCGTGTCCCCCTGCCCTGCTCTCCCCCGGCCGGAACGGGGAGGGTGGCCGCGCGCGCCAGCAGCCAAGCGGCCTGGCCAGGCCGACCGGGTGGCACAGGAGGCCCTCGCGAAGGGGCCGGGTGGCTCAGCCGGCCGGGGTTGTCTGGTCGGGGGTGGCACAGAGGTCCCCCCTCCGCCGGCCAAGTGGCACGGCTGGCCTGACTGGCCGGGTCGGGG
Organism: Paulinella micropora; assembly: GCA_019918135.1. Classification (NCBI taxonomy): domain Eukaryota; phylum Cercozoa; class Imbricatea; order Euglyphida; family Paulinellidae; genus Paulinella; species Paulinella micropora. The sequence continues at coordinate 74,291 of WBZZ01003473.1, forward strand.
GTGGCACTGACGGCCCCCCGCCCTGCCGGCCGGGTGGCACAGCCGGCCGCGGCTTTCGCGGGTCTGGGTGGCACCGGTCGCCGGATCTCTGAGGGGCAAAGGTACTCGTTTGGCCGGACATTCTGCCTGCCTTTTTTTCTCCCCTCCCCTCTCCCCTCTCTCCTCTCCCTTCTCCCTTCTCCCCTCTCCCCTCCCGCGGCCGAACATTGTGCAGGCCCCGCCCAGGCTTTTTATGCAATGTGGCGGTCCGGTGGCCAGTGCCACCGGTAGCTTTTTTGGCCCGGCCGCAAGACCAGACGAATTTTCTTTGCCCAACCCCACCCATAAGTGTCCAAGTAGCGAGAATCGCACTGGTGGTTCGAGGCCTCGGAGGGGGTGCCACCCCAGACGTGTGAATTTAGGCACTGCCCTACAAGACTAAAAAAAACACCGCTATTTACGGGTAAGAAAGGAAAAAGTTTTATTAGTGACTGGTTGTCGATAGGCAGGACTGGCTCCGATGTCATTTTGTACCAGGGGTGGCACCCGTAACCCTCCGGCGAGGTCAGGCCGGGCTTGGACCCACCAGGGGGATTCTCGCTATTAGGACACTTACGCACCGCCGGCCTTAGTTTTCCGGGTAGTACGGGAAATTTCCCCTGGTTCTGCGGTCATCACAGAAAAAGCAGTCGGTGGCACCGGGCACCGGAGCAGTGTTGGACAGAAAGACCCGGGGGGGGGGGCTGCGCAATGTTGGGCCGCGGGGAGGGAGAGGGGAGAAGGGAGAAGGGAAGGGAGAAGGGAGAGGGGAGAGGGGGGGGGAAAGGCAGTCGACCGTATCCGGCCAAACGAATCTAGCCACCCGAGCGGGAGGGCCTGGCCGTCTCATGCCACTCGTCCGGAAAAGCAGCGCCTTTCCTGCCGCCCGGCCGGAAAAGCATTCCCTTTCTTGCCACCCGGCCGAGAAAGCAGGGCCTTTCTTGCCACCCGGCCGAGAAAGCAGGGCCTTTCTTGCCACCCGGCCGAGAAAGCAGGGCCTCTTGTGTTCCCGGCGGAGGAGGGGCGACTCTTCCGGCCGCCCGGACCTCACCACCGCGTTGAGCAAACTCCCCCCCCCCCTGAGTTTTAGCACCGCGTTGGGCAAAAAAGCACCCCCTCTCTACCCTAGGTTTTAGCACAGCCTTGAGCAAAAAAGCACCCCTCCCCCATCCCTACCCTAGGTTTCAGCCCCGCGTTTGGCAAGAGGGCGCGTCCGGTGCCAGGGAGGGGCGCAGTGCAGGGGGGGGGGGCCGGGAGGGGGGAAGAGGCGTCGTCCCTGGGCTTCTCTCCCTGCCGCGCCACGCCGGCGGTAGGGGGGACGCCGTCTTCCTCACCCCCCCCCCCCCCCCGCATTTGCTAAACCACCCGCCCCGAGCTACAGATGCACCCCGCCTCCGCCCGCCAACCGTGGCGCCCGTGGCCCCTCCTCCTGCTGTGCGGGTGGCTGCGGGCCGCCGGCGCCGGGTGCCCGTACCCGCTCCAGTGCCCGACCCAAGAGGAGGCGTGCCCCTCGGTCGTGTGCCCCGGCGGCGTCACGATCCTCGAGCTGACGACGGCGGCCCCGCAGGACACGTTCGTGTGGCCCCTGTGGCCGCCCACCGCCCCGAGTGCGCGCCGCCGTCGGCAGGCGCAGGCCACCGTCCCGACGTTCACGGTGGACTGGGGGGACGGCTCGCCCCCCACGCCGTGCCTGGACGCCGGCGCCGAGTCGGCGGTCTGCATGTTCGAGGGCTCGGTGGGCCTGGCGAGCCTGCAGGGCACGAGCGCATGGGATACACGCAGCCTGCGCAATGCGAGCCGAGCGTTCGCGGGCCTGCCGGCGCTGACCCAGTTCGACCTGTCGCGCTGGGACACCGCCCGGCTCGAGGATGTCACGGAGCTGTTCGCGGACAGCGCGGCGCTCACGCGCACAGGTGTCGGCGGCTGGACGTCGCTGCCGGCCCTGTCACGCTTCGAGGCGCTGTTCTGGGGCGTCCCGCCCGACTTCAGTGAGCTGGGAGCTTTCGCCAACTGGTCGACGCCGGCGCTCGCGCCGGGCTCGGCCGACTGCGCGCGGCTGGCGCCGTACACGGCGCTCGGGCCGCTACGCTGGCCCGCCGCGTGCTCGCGCTCACACTTCCTGGCGCTCGTGCGCACGACGTACCCTAGCGCCGCCGCCATCCTGGCGCTGTCGCCCGCGGCCGGCCCGGGCCAGGGCGGCACGTACAGCGTGGACTGGGGGGACGGGTCGCGCCCCGAACCATGCGAGCACGCCGACGGTGCCGTCTGCACGCACACGTACGCCAGCGCCGGCGACTACTGGCTGCACCTGAGCGGCCGCGTCGACGGGCTGCAGTACGTAGAGGGCGCCCGGGTAGTGGACGTGGTGGCATGGGGCGACGTGCAGCTGTACCACCCCGTCGATAGCACGACCCCGCTCTTCACGTGGGGGGTAGGCGGGTATCCGTTGCGCTACCTGGCGCCGACGGCCGGCTCGCGGGCCCTGCACGGCGTGGCGCCCGAGTACCTGCTGATCGGCATGAGCGAGTTCGTGGGCGACGCGCGCGACTGGGACTGGTCGTGGCTCACGCCCGCGACCCATCCCAACGGCTTCACCTGCCTGTTTCAGGACTGCACCAAGTTCAACCAGGACCTCGACGACTGGAACACGAGCGGCGTGGCGAGCCTGGAGTACATGTTCGGGGGAGCGACGTCCTTCAATGGCAGCATCGGGACCTGGAAAACGAGCCAGGTCACCAAACTGCGGGAAACTTTCCATGGAGCTTACGCCTTCAACCGGCCGATCGACGGCTGGGATGTTAGCCGGGTCACCAGCTTGTATTGGACGTTCGCGAACGCGTACGTCTTTAACCAGCCGATCGGCGGCTGGAATGTAAGCAGTGTCACCAACCTGGAGAATACATTCTTTAGTGCGTACGCCTTCAATCAGAACCTAAACAGTTGGGATGTAAGCAGTGTCACTAGGATGGCCGGTGCTTTCAGCTGTTATCCTGAAAGCCGGTGTGGGTTTAACCAGCCGCTTGGCAGGTGGAATGCGCCGGCCACAGCACTCCCGGGTGGAAAAGCAGCTTCAATGTTCGCTGGCAATTGCGTTTTTGATCAAAACATCACGGCCTGGAACGTAAGCGACTCATTTGATTGCAAGTCTATGTTCCAGCCTAGTGGGATTTTGATCAACAACGTAGGTATCCAGCCGAGCAACCTGCCCGCTCGCTGCCGCAGTGTGTATGTGCGCGGGTGTGGTCGGTTCGTTTGAGAGGCAAGAAGCCAGGCACACCGACTACACTCGCGCGGGGAGCCCCAGGTATGTGGCTTTCCTGTGCTGGCTGGCTTTTCCTTGGCATGGCCAACAAAAGAGGATCGCTGGGGGTTGGTAGTAGCTGTTTGAGGAGACGGAACGAGGGACGCTTTCTGGTTTCCCTCCGGTGCTGCGCTGGCGGAAGACGACGCAGGCACCCCGGCCGGCTGCAACTGGTAAAAAAGACACTCCCGTACTTGGGTGCACGCAGGCCGCTCTCATCAGCCGGACATGGTACCCTCCGGCAGACACTTCTTGGGGGTAGGCTAGCCCGAGCGCCCACCAGGCCCTGCTGGTTGAGCAGGCCGGTGGCACCCGCCGCCCTGGGGACCGGTTCGTCCAACGCCTGAAGGTAGCTTTCTATAAGTCAGCGTACTCTGGTGGGGTCCTACTAGTAGCCAGCTGTCCAGTTGTTGGGTTGCCGGAGCGAACGCTGTCTAGTTGTTGGGTTGCAGGAGCGAACGCTGTCTAGCACACCGGGTGCCAGCGTAGCTGTGTACGCGCTGCGGCTGGTCCCGGCCCCGGAGTGGGGGGTCAGGCCTCCGGGCCCACCAGCTTGATCTCCGTGGCCGCCCGCGCATCCCCTCCCCGCGGCCGAACATTGTGCAGGCCCTGCCCAGGCTTTTTATGCAATGTGGCGGTCCGATGGCCAGTGCCACCGGTAGCTTTTGGGCCCGGCCGCAAGACCAGATGAATTTTCTTTGCCCAACCCCACCCATAAGTGTCCAAGTAGCGAGAATCGCACTTGTGGTTCGAGGCCTTGGAAGGGGGTGCCACCCCAGACGTGTGAATTTAGGCACTGCCCCTACAAGACTAAAAAACACCGCTATTTACGGGTAAAAAAGGAAAAAGTTTTATTAGTGACTGGTTGTCGATAGGCAGGACTGGCTCCTATGCCATTTTGTACCCGGGGTGGCACCCGTAACCCTCCGGCGAGGTCAGGCCGGGCTTGGAGGAGCGCAGTGCAAGGGGGGGGGGGGCCGGGAGGGGGGAAGAGGCGTCGTCCCTGGGCTTCTCTCCCTGCCGCGCCACGCCGGCGGTAGGGGGGACGCCGTCTTCCTCACCCCCCCCCCCCCCCCCCCCGCATTTGCTAAACCACCCGCCCCGAGCTACAGATGCACCCCGCCTCCGCCCGCCAACCGTGGCGCCCGTGGCCCCTCCTCCTGCTGTGCGGGTGGCTGCGGGCCGCCGGTGCCGGGTGCCCGTACCCGCTGCAGTGCCCGACCCAAGAGGAAACGTGCCCCTCGGTCGTGTGCCCCGGCGGCGTCACGATCCTCGAGCTGACGACGGCGGCCCCGCATGACACGTTCGTGTGGCCCCTGTGGCCGCCCACCGCCCCGAGTGCGCGCCGCCGTCGGCAGGCGCAGGCCACCGTCCCGACGTCGTTCACGGTGGACTGGGGGGACGGCTCGCCCCCCACGCCGTGCCTGGACGCCGGCGCCGCGCCGTGCGCACACACGTACGCTGCTCCCGGCACGTACACGGTGACAGCGGACCCCGGCGGGCGCTACCCCGTGCGCGGCTGGGCGCTGACGCCGGCCTGGCACGCCACGGCGCCCGCGGGCCTGCGGCTGGACGCCATCGTGCAGTGGGGAGAGCTGCGCTTCCACGCGACGAGCGGCTATCACTTGTACGCGGCGCCGGGGCTCGCGTACGTGCCGCCGCTGAACTCGCTGCCGGACACGGGGCTCGTGCGCGTCTGGGACTACAGCTTCGCCCACCTCACATCCGACCTGGGCTGCGACACGAGCTACGGGCTCAACGTGTCGGGCGCCGAGTCCGCGGTAGGCGTCTTCGAGGGCTCCACCGGCGTGGCTCGGCCGCACGGAGCTAGCCGGTGGGACACGCGCCGCTTGCGCAACGCCAGCCGCGCGTTCGCGGGCCTGCCGGCACTAGCCACGCTGGACCTGTCGCGCTGGGACACCGCCCTGCTCGAGGATGTCACTGAGATGTTTGCGGGCGGCTCGGCGCTCACGCGCACGGGGGTCGGCGGCTGGACGTCGTTGCCGAGCCTGTCGCGCTTCTTTGAGCTGTTCCGGGGCGTCTCGCCGGACTTCCGGGAGGCGCTCACCGCCTGGACGACGCCGGCGCTCGCCCCCGGCTCGGTGGACTGCACGCAGCTGGCGCCGTACACGGTGCTGGACCCGACGCGCTGGCCCGCCGCGTGCTCACGCTCGCTGTTCTCCGCGCTCGTGCGCACGACCTACCCTAACGCCGTCGCCACGCTGACGCTCGCGCCCACGGCCGGCCCGGGCGAGTGCGGCACGTACGGGGTGGACTGGGGGGACGGGTCGCCGCCCGGCTCGTGCGCGCACGCCGCCGGTGCCGTCTGCCCGCACACGTACCCCAGCGCCGGCGACTACTGGCTGCGGCTCGGCGGCCGCGTGGACGGGCTGCAGTACGTAGAGGGCGCCCGGGTCGTGGACGTGGTAGCGTGGGGCGACGTGCAGCTGTACCACCCCGTCGGCAGCAGGGCCCCACTGTTCGAGCGGGGGTAGGCGGGTCTCCGTTGCGCTACCTGGCGCCGACGGTCGGCTCGCGGGCGCTGCACGGCGTGGCGCCCGAGTACCTGCTCAGCTACATGCGTGAGTCCAGACGGACCGGTATGTTCAATGAAAATACTGGTCCACACGGAGCGGTATTTTCAATGAAAATACTGGTGACACCGACGGGAATCGAACTGGCGACAGGGCCCAGATGGTAGAACTTGACCACTGGGCTATCACGGTGTCCATAATAATAATAATAGTAATAATAATAATAATAATAATAATAACAGTAACAATAATAAAAATAATAGTGTTTCTCTAAGGCGTACTAATGCAGCTGCATGGCACGATCCCGGACTCCAATGCCCTTGTTGGAGGTCCTCCAACCCCCCTTGGCTGGCCAGTCTCTCGACTGGTAAGCAAGGCCACCAGTGGAGCTCCTGAGGGCAAGACCGCACTAAGCCGAGGTCAATGTATTAATAAATCCGGTAGCTTAGTTGACAGAGGCCGGGTTGAAGACCGGGACACTTTGGTAGTTCGCAGTTGAACAGACTGTGAGAGATTTACTGAGTAAAATTATTACCGCCAAACTGAAGGCGGCAAAACCATGACATGTGACTGGCTGACAATGCCAAATTCATTAATTAGGTCAGTCGTAAATAATTGGTAAATCAGTCCTATCGACATATAATAAATGACGTAACTGTCATATCACGAGTAACTGCTGTCAGAAATTATTCTAACCGTTATTGTAATGTAAAGCTCCCCCTAATTTCAGAGGTAGTTACCAATAAAGTCACTAGTGAGGTAGAAGTCACAAATATATTCTAACCTTATCACTAGAGTCATAGGACACCTCTAATGAGCAAATGCATAAGCATCCTCAGTAATGCTTACTTGGACTGATGTCCAGACAGTCTGTCTGCCCCCTTCTTGAACAAGGAGGGGCTAGCGATTTTCTTTGAGAGAACATCGGCGCGATTGTCTGCTGACGGGACCCAACGCATCACAACCTCCCCCTTCCTCATCGCCTCAGTCAAATGGTAATGCCTCAGAGCAATATGACGCAGCTTCTTACCAAACACCGATTCCGGCGCAGTACACACCGTAGCCTGATTATCGACATTGAGAGTCGGCGTCGCCATCAACTCGGCTTTCAATGGGTTTTCATCCGACCAAGGCAGAGCCCGAATCATATTACGCACCGACTCAAGATCATGCAACACCTCCGAAGCCGCATAAGTTTCACTCTCTTGCGTGCCTGTGGCTAAATGCTCCTGATTGGAAGCCCTCACCATCACAGGCCCATCCGCCAGGAACACCACACCCCCTGTTCGCGAGTACATGCGACTTCCATTTACTAAGGACGAATCTGAGTCCGCCTCCGGCGTACGGTTGCCATTCGACGAGAACTTAACACCCCTGTTCTTGACGAACAGGAAATAGCGCAATAGCTGCTCCACCGCTCGATAATCGAACTTGCTCCTGTCGGACTGATGCTCAGCCAGGTAACTCAACAGAAGAACCGACTCTGGGCAACTCGCTTTCAAGTAGATGTAACTCCCTACAATCTCCTGTGGCGAGTACTCCCCCAGCGCCGGCACCATCTTCGGTCATAGGAACGGTTGGTTGGCTGTTTGGGGTTTCTCCCTGCTCTCTTTCAGGTGGGACAGACACAACACGAGACACAGAGTGTGAGTTAACAATACAGACGTCACAGATGCGTTAAGTGGTACAAGGGGAGCCGACAGCACACTTAAGGATTGTGCTTGGGGTGTGGGTTATGCATGAGATGGGACAACACAGAGGTAAGCGGCACGAACTGTCCTATTCCTACACATACTCCCTCTACTCCCGCTATTCCCAGTGTACACAACTTGACATGAAATTGTGATAAAGGTAATAACGAAACAATATCACTTAAGAAACCGGAATATAGCAGTCAGAGTGTCTATGGTAAAATAGGCAATACTTAGCATTATTTAATAACTATATCCAAATATGTGGCAAATATGTTGGCAGATGCGGCAAGATATTGAGTCCTATCGTGTGTATATATGTAGTATGCCATATAGTGGTATAATGGTTTGACTCCCGCTCGTCCGAGCGCGATAGTCTTTGCCAGCTTGATTAGAATTTCTCCCGCAATCGGCCGTGGCGCGTTCTTATATATATTTTTACACTTCTGCAAGCCGGTAATGTTCACTTTACCATTTCAAAAAGGACTTCGTAAAAAAGCTTTTAAAATTTTTAAAAAATACAGCAAATTACGTAAAAAGGAAGAAAAAAATACAGGTACGGCCGGTCCAGCGGCAAAATGAAAATTGTGTTAGCCCGGCTCGCAAAAGTGTAAAATAGCGTACGCAACTCGACGGAAAACTCTGCATTTTACCGTCTCGCCGGGCCGGCTTGGCATTCGGCCAGCTTTATCAGCCCTGCTCGACGGTAAAATGCTTTTTTGTACATTTTTCCGTCTCGAAGCGTAATCTATCAATAAAAACCATTCCACCTCAAAACAAAATCAAGGAAAATGAAAAATCATTACAATCACAGAAACCCAAAGAGTAAAACATCCCAAAAACACAAACATGTTCATTTCTCACATAATCACTCCTCCTCCCATATCTCTGTCACCCCTCCTTCCCCCCCCCCCCCCAAACCCACACTCACATACACAGACACTCCCGCTCCACTTCTCGTCATCAACTATCCATTCATCCATCATCCTTCTTCCCAATAATGAACATATACTAAATATAGCTACCTTCATCCAACAGAAACATCAAACCAATTGACTGAAATAGCTATAGTAACTTCAACAATATAAAGGATATCGATGGTGCTGGCTGATGATGATGATGCTGGCTGATGATGATGATGATGATGATGATGATATCATGGTGGTGGTGATGATGATGATGATGATATGATGATGATGATGATGATAGGGGAGAGATGATGATAATGATGACGATGATGATGATGATGATGATTAGTAAGAGTGGGTGTGTTGGTGGTGGTGGTAGTAGTAGTAGTAGTAGTAGTAGTAGTAGTAGTAGTAGTAGTAGTAGTAGTGGTGGTGGTGGTGGTAGTAGTAGTAGTAATAGTAGTAATAGTAATAGTAGTAGTAGTAGTAGTAGTAGTAGTAATAGTAGTAATAGTAGTAGTAGTGGTAGTGGTAGTAGTAATAGTAGTAGAAGTAGTAGTAGTAGTAGCTATAGTAGCTATAGTAGTAGTAGTAGTAGTAGTAGTAGTAGTAGTAATAGTAGTACTAGTAGTAGTAGGAGTAGAAGTAGAAGAAGAAGAAGAAGAAGAAGAAGAAGAAGAAGAAGAAGAAGAAGAAAGATCCTATATAACATTTTTCATAATTTGATAGTGCCGGTCGCTATAGAACACTAGCAGCTTTTACATGAATTTACAATTCGTCGTTCATCGATCCTATAAGGAAGTTTTAATAAATTGATACTGCAGCTCCCTATTAAAAAATAGCAGCTTTAACATCGACTTTACAATTCGTCGTTCATCGATCCTGAAGACATGCTATGACGCTCTATCTCATCGTACAAACTATTCAAAAGTGTGGCATGGATAAGTTGACCGGTTTCTAACATAGCTTCGAGGACAGCATCAGCGCTCCGAAGTGAAGAGTTTGCTGTAACCGCAGCGCACCTTTGAATAAGTTCTAATGCGTGTTCATGAACTCCTCCTAGTAAGAAATGTTGCTGTTCTAAGCTGATGTTAAGAGATGTTGTTCCTACTGTCGCTAGGCCTTCGATGTTTCTCCTTCGCAAAGAGATTAAAATTATTTGTCTGAGTACAGCCCAAATATTTTTGTAAGATGAAGGTTTGTGCTAGGAAGAAACGTGTTGGCCTTTCATAGATAATATCTAAAGCTGAGAGAATCAAAGAAACTCGTAGCCATGATGGTTCTGTGTCGAAACGACTGCCCCAACCTTGGTTCGCGGTTGTGGCAGCGAGATATTGGTGAGGGATAGGAGGAGGGGCTGGCTGTGGGTTTCTGTTCGCATCTTGAAAGGACAAACTGATAATCCAAAAAAATAGGTGTTCAGACCGTAGACGTCTTCAGTCTCAAACCTATGCGCTATCCTTGCCCGGATTTCTGACGGAGTGCTGATCGAACTGCCCCTTGCATTTTCTGTTATTTCACTGAGTAGATGCACAAAGCAACGATCTCTTCCTGGTTTTGAGCGAGGAGACATGAGGAGCTCTTCTTGAACGTCTCGATCGAGATATTCTAAGTCAGCCGTTCCAAATGCGATATCTTGGACACTCCCAATATTGCACTCATTGAAATCAGATGCATACGCCCTAAACAGCAGTTCCCACAACGCAGACTGTATATATCTTTGTGCATCGTACGCTCGAGGAGGCTGTCTATTTTGAATCCTATCTAAAACTGCATAGATGAGAGGATTAAACAGCCACGAAGCAGTGCTGTCAAATCTTGCTAGCGAAAGGAGTAGGAGGGCTGAGCCTGAAAAGCAAAGGTAAGACTAAGGGCAGAGAGGGGAGAAGGAAGATGAGACGACAGAAGGAAGAGGGAGGGAAAGAGAAAAGGAAACTAAAGGCGTCTGACTTAATCAAGATAGTATTACCGCTAAGGCAAAGACTATTAGTTTGAACGCGGGGGGTTCCGACTCTTCTTCTTCTAATAACTCTGAAGAAGAAGAAGAAGAGTCCGAAACCCCTGGTTAGACGAAGAGTCTGCTACTCTTGATGAAGAGGAAGATGAGGAGGGAGTAGGGGAAATAGGTTACATCAATCACGTATTAAGAATAAACATGATACAGAAGAGGAAACGGACGACGAAGAGACGAACATCTCATCTGCCTTTCTCCTTATGGGGCAGTTGACGGGTACATGTCCATCTCGTGGAAATTCAGGGAGGGTACACGGGACGATACAAATTTTGATCTGATGATCCCCACGACAATTAAAACATCCCTCTCGCTGGAGTGTTTTCCCTGTCTGGTTTCCCATGAGGTTGACAGTTATGGGGTCACTTCGTGTGCCAGACCCAGAGTGAGCTTTTGACGAGGGGGTGCGGAAACCACCTCCAGATGTATAGAGCTTCTTCATTCTAGATTTAGACTCTTCTGTCTGTGCTATTTGCTCTATTACCTTAACGAATGACTCCCAACCTGGTCGTTCTTCCGGTAGGAAGCTCGCGACCTTATTGCGATAGCTGTCAAACTCTGTCAAGTGCTCAAGCTTTTTCATAACTATCTCTATCTTGACAAGTTCAGGGTAAAGCATTTTCATGACCACCTCTTGGTCTGTCAAGTTAGATTGAAAAGCAGTGAGCCACGGTCTCACGTCTTGGATCTTTTTGGGGTAGGAGTAGTCAAGACAATCTTGACGTTCATTCCATTTAATTATGGTTAGCATCTTTGATATTAACAGGCGTTAAATTTCATTCCGGTTCGGTTCTGTATTTGCCTTAACGGTTCTACGTCTTCGTGTCCTGATCTTTTCTGTTGCCTAGCCGGGCGAAGCCCGGCTGAGTTATTTTTATTGACTTTTTCTTTCGTGACTGTCACATGCTTCGTCTGATTTCTTTTGGTCTGTCTTTCTCTCTCTTCTGCTCAGCTAGCGAGAAAGAAAATTTCATCTGAAATTCCTTTCCCTCCCTCCCTTTTTCCGTTCCGGTTTTAATTCTATAAGTTTCCTTGCCTTCTTATGCAACTCTGTTTTTTTAAAAAAAAGAGTCATGATTTATGCAAGTTTATGATGTTCAATTTCTTATAATATTAATATTAAGTTTCATTTCGCGTTCGTGATAAGAGGCCCCCTTCCCCTCTTTTTCCCTCTCCCTCTCTTCTCTTTCCCCCTCTCTCTTTCTCTTTCTCACCCTCCCTTTCTCCCCCTCTTTTTCTCCCTCTCCCTTTCTCTTCCCCTCCCTCTCTCTCTCTCCCTCCCGCTCCCCCTTCCTTTACTTCGAGTTCTTTCAGTATTATTTTAAGTTTAATTATACGAGCTTGAAGACAGGCGTTGCCCCCTTCTAAAATTCAAGTTCTTTTATTTTGTGAGTAATAGAAGGATGTTGTATTCCCTTCCTCCCACCCATTCCGCCATCCCACTGTACAGCGGATTTGTCAAGTTTTTTGGGAGTAGTAGAAGGATGTTCATTGGTTTGCCCTTCCTCCCACCCGTTCCTCCATCCCGCCAAGCTCAGTGACTAGCCTAAGAGCGATGAAGTAGCTCGGTTAGTCACGGAGTGGCTGAAGTGAGAGATTTATCGCACACTCACCCTCTTGGCTCGTAGTATCCTATTTATCTCCATCTCAGTAAAGTTTACTTCGTTTTGCATTTTACTGAACCGAGCCGGTTTGAAATTTAACCAGATCGAGGCCCCCATATCGTTTCCGTAGTGCCATAAAGCACTCAACTCCGTCCTTGCCAGCTGTTCTTATGACTGACATAGCTTCCTTGTCCTTACTACAGGACTGAATTAAAAGAGCAAAAATAAAGCGGTTGTGTTTCATCTTTCTCCTCTCTTCTACCTGTTGGTAATATCTGTATGTAGACAAGGATGCGAAAATAGGATTAGGTCTAGCTGAGATTCAGTGGTTAGAACGAAAATTTCCGTTTGTCTTTTTAGTTCACCTGTTACTGATGCAGATAAAGTGACAGGTTGAGGTGACGTGGACGAAGGACTGGATGAAGAGCTATCTTAAAGAATCTTTCTTGTTTTACAGCTGGCGAGGCGCTGGAAGAAGAGTTACATTTTTTCTTTCTTAACAGTAACAGACTTTTTCTTCTTTCCCTGTCCCTGTTCGGTAACCCCTCTTTCGAGTCTGCTTCTGGAGATAGGAAAGGTTCGCTAGGTGGGGTGTCAGTGGACTCAAAGATGTTTGTCTCTTTTGCCTGTAAATACAAAGGGTGTCGCTTATGGGGTGGGAGTTCGCATATCCTCAGTGGATCATAAATAGCAATAGTAGCTAGGAATCAGTACTTCCAGTTATCCCAGTCCGGATACTTGCTATTGTATTGAATGGTGGGGGGTCTACTTTAAACACTTCAAAGTTTGCTTAATGATGTCCCGAACATGGGATGAGTCATGTTGCTGAACTAAACTTGTGCGGAAGATAGCAGTTAATCCGAGTCAACTATTGATAAATTTATATTGTTAAGTAGAAACGGGGAAATTATTATTAGGGATGAAGCAGTTTAGTGTGTCTGTGCTATGCCGTCTAGCCACAAGACACGTTTGAGGTGGGTGCCTTCAGCCAACCCACGAAATGTTGTTGACTGCCTACTGCACGTCCGACCCTTGCACTTATCTGTTGAAGGCTTAATGTCTCTCCTTTCAGACTTTGTGCGAATGATTAAAGCTGATAACGCATAGTTCGCTAATTAAGTCTCGATAACCTGTTAGATCACTATTATTAATATAATGATCTATGATAGCTACACTACATAGCAGTATTACAGCTTTAATAAGAAAGGCGCGAACAGAACACGCCGCGTAACATGCCGGATCGTAAGTAATGGCTCTACACACACCGTTACTCGTTTACTGCCGGTCATTAACTATTAATTAAGATTATAGTTCCAACTGTGATACAACAATAAATATATTCTTTTATAACCGAACCGGTAAAAAAAGGTAGCATATTTACCTATCTGCGCCTTCACGGCTCTGCCGGACCCGAAATCTTCCGGCCGAGTTCTTATATATCTTTTCTCTATTCTTAAAGCAAATCCAGACTTTTTTTTCCACTTCTGGATGTTATTCTTTCCGACTTTATTTTTTCCACCTGAGTAAAACCAAAACATTACCATCAGCCAATGTCAGCAGGCGGGGTTCCACCGGCCGTTCTGCCCGCAGCTCCAAGGGCGGTCACGCCATTGACTCATACAGGCAGAGAGCCGCGCAGAGCGTACTGCGAGGACTTGATCACTTCTGATATTACTCAGCGGCTAAAATTTCAACTTGAAAATTTTACCATGAGTATTGCTCAGTTTTATTATCGGTAATAAGTAAATTAAGCCTACTGCAGATAAGTGGATTACTGGAATAAAAGTGTTAAATAGTTGGTTACGATGATCCTTCAAAAAGCCTGAGTTGAGTCTGTCACAATACAATAACTTACCATGCGCATCGGATAGCTGCCTAACCCAAAGACCCCCCCCACCCCCCCCCCCAAAAAAGAAGAAGAAAAAAAGCTTCGAACACTGTCACAAGCTTTCAACCAAGATTCACCTTAAGTTTTACCGTCGGTGAACTTACTAGGAATTTTCAGCCCAACAAAAATTGCACAGTTTCCAGAAGCCATTCGAACTTATGGAAGTTGGCCAAGTTGAGAAAGATCTTGAGACCACTCTTGAATTGTGTGTCTGTCGTTGTCAGTTCGAATTTACCTGACACACGCAAAAAAACGAAATAGCTCAATCTACACATCTGCCCACACGTATACACAAGATGTTTATATCTAGCACATACATATGTAATCAATGCGCGTTTGCACATAGCATCTACTACATGTGTAATCAGTGCGCGTTTGTTTTATTCTGCATAATCAGTATATTTATCACAAACAGATGACTTATAAATAAGAAATTTCCCTCAACTTTTCGGACAGGGAATAAATATTGGTACCCGAGCAAGAACAGTAGAAGTCCATGTTGGCCAATTTTACCTTATTACACTTGGAACAGACCAAATCCTGAACCTAAAATTACAGACATGATAAAGTTAGATTACAGCTTGCACAAGACTCCAACCTGGTAAGCAACGGATCGTCGGACCACCACTTCCACCTGACAAGGTTAACATGCATAAACAGCTCCATAGCGAGCACATTACCAGCTGCTGCTCAATGACGTCCTTGTCATAGACGTGTTGGCACGCTACACACGACCAGTTGCCCGCCACCAGCTCAGGGTCCCTGCACAAGTCTGCACGTGCAGCGCAGACAATCCAACACTCAGCTTCACGTGCATGAATAACAAAATATGTACGCACCGAGGTCGCGACATTGATTGCAAAAGGCACAAATGACGTCTGGAAGCACGTAAGTTTTGCACGGGTTTTCCCACCGCGCCTTCTCCGCAAAGGCCCGCACGTCGACCATCTTGAGCAGATTGTCGCGCAGCTTAGCCACCTCACTGGCTACCGCCTAAGGCAACAGATAGACTGCATGGTAAGAAAACAAATCAAAGTATGTATACTTCGTCAAGGCCCAGCACATGTGTCACGGACTTGATGAACTCCAAGGCGGGCTTTTGCAGAATAAGATGAGAACCCGCTAGGATAGGGAAGTCATCGCTGGTTTTGTTTCCTGCAACACAAAGTTTGAAAACATAGGCAAATATAGACGATCGACCTGCAAGCCCGTCTCCAGGGAGCTCAGTGTTGATATCCTTGACAAGCTGCACAGTTCACAAGTCAAATGTATATCAGGAGCAAAAGACGAGACCTTGAAGAGTTTGCGCGAAAGGTGAGACTCGATCAGTTGAGAAAGATATTGCCTGAAGGCTTCAGCTTGATCCTGGAGTGGGAGGTAATTGGAGCTTTGCGAGGAGATCTGAGACGGGTGTAGCAGGGCGACATCCTTTTGGTGCCGGTAGGGCATGACGAGGAACTCCGTCACCACCACTTGGAACATGCTTTTGCACAGTTCGGGCAAAAATTCGGCCAGGTTCCAATGGGACACCACGCGCCCTTCCAACATGTCCAATCCTTTGCCTTCCTCCTCCACTTTCTCAGACTCCTCATCAGGAACGAAAGCGATGCCTCCATAGTTGGCAGAGTCAAGAAAAAGCAAGGTTTCCCATGCCCACGTTGCATCCATCTTTATCCAAACAAACAGGTCCCTCTTTTTGAGAGAATGGTGCACAAAAGTGAAGTAGGCATACGCAAGTTCCTAGAGGAGGGAACATATGCATGTATCTGCAACCACGAGCGCAGTGCTACCATTGTCGGCTTTCCTGTGCTGATGATAATCTTGTTGAGCTTGGCGTGGACCACCTGTGAGCCCAATTTTCGAAACCGAGCTAGCAACTGCATAAAAACTTTATGCATCAGCTTGTAGACCTAAAGTTACCACAAAATGCATGAGCGTGTATACAATGCTTGAAATCTCTACCATGCGATGCAGCTGCGAATCGTACAGCTGAGACATCGGCGAACGGAACCATCGATAGAAATGACTCAGCAGTGTGTCAGCGTGTTTATTTTCTGACTTGATAGTGTCATCAAACCTAATGAAACGAATATTGGCTTCCGCTCACAGCACATGTGCAAACCATTGTTGAATAAGCGTCTTGAGAACTTTGAATGCGGCAACGGATGCATAAGAACCTGAAAGAAATTAGATACCAACGAGACCATGCATGCTTCTGGAACAGACCAGACAATTCCCCATTTACATCCGACTCGTTCAAACGCAGCCCCATCCCTACAAGAAGCACATAAAACCTGAAATGAACAGGCAAACCATACCCCCTTCCAGTTCTTCGATGTGACTTGCCTGGAGCACCGTATTCACCGCTAGGTGATCCACAGTCAACTCAAGACATATATTCCGATAACATCCCGGCGACATGACTTCAAAGCTTCTGTGCTCATCTTCAAAAAGGTTCTCATCCTCCTCTAAGCCACCCAAATCCGCACGAGGAGATGGAGACACCCACAAGAGATGATTATTTTCCCTTAAGGCCCGCCCAAACATGATGTCGGCCGCATATGCGGTATGGTCTGCTGGTAGATTGCCAATGGGAATTTTGGCATAACGACAAAAGTCTATTCTTAAACTCCATTCTTCCTCGCTCTGAAGAAAACGATGCATCGAAGTCTTAACCGCTTGGGTGAACCTGAGAGAATGAACGTGACATGAGACAGGATAGCCCCGAATGCGGTAGACCAGTTCAATGCAGGCAAAACGTTGTCTTCATTGTTACTTGGAATACCAACCACGGGGAATTCTCGCTTGAGGGACGGGAGGACTTGGTACAG
Organism: Paulinella micropora; assembly: GCA_019918135.1. Classification (NCBI taxonomy): domain Eukaryota; phylum Cercozoa; class Imbricatea; order Euglyphida; family Paulinellidae; genus Paulinella; species Paulinella micropora. The sequence goes on from WBZZ01003473.1 coordinate 91,077, forward strand.
ATGTAACAAGTCCTCCATGCACTGCGTCACAACAATTACTGGAGCAGTTGTTTCACCTAGGGCGCATACACGCACACCCCATAAGTATCCTCAGGACTGGGGTGGGGTGGTGTGTGTGTGTGTGTGTGGGGGGGGGGGGGGGGGGAGAACATAATGGACCTTTGATTCGTCCCAGGAAGGTGGCGAGGATCTCTCCCGCAGCGCTATTGTTCGCCACAGTTCGCCGTGCAAATTTAATATCGGGAGCAGCACGAGGCGAGGACTTTTCGATAATCTCATCTAAGGAAGGAAATAACAGTTGAAAGTCAAGAGGACGTCGACCACGTCAGACCTGAAGCTTGCTGTTGTTGCTCTTCGAACACAGAAAAGACGGAACTCCATTGGGCAGACAAGTTCAAAGGTTCAACGTCACCGGAGGACACAGCTACCAACTGCGCACTTTGTAAATGCGGGGCAAAGAGGGCCCAGAGGCCGCGCTGCCCTGTGGAGCAGTGGTACAAGAAGACGCGCTGGAAACGGCCCCTACCAAACAAATCAAGCGATGCAAGCAATAACAGATAACCGAAACAGGGACCCGCGACTTTCATCCAGATAGGAAAGTTCGGGGCCAGGTGCCTTGAGCTGAAGTTCGCTTAGAAGGAATTCGCCATTTTGTCTGGCCAACTTCCGCTGGAACAGAACAGAGTACTTGAGACCAAAAAATAAAAAAGCAAAATTCAATACCTCTTTGGTGGTGGCTTTGGTGGCAATCTTATCGATTTCGCACATACAGCCTGATTCACATGAAAACGTTCTGAAATCGCTTCCAAATCAAATATGTCAACCAAGCTCCATGATGATCTTGAACAACAGAGGAAGCTTGGTTTCATAGACACCTTCTATTTCCTGCTGCGTAAGAAATTTGTCTGCACAAACAGCCAGTGCGAAGAGAAAGATAGAGACGTGACATAACGAGAGAGAGAGAGAGAGAGAGAGAGAGAGAGAGAGAGAGAGAAAGAAAGAAGTAGAAGAAGAAGAAAGAAAGAAGGGATGTAAACGAAACGCAGACGTACCCAGCTCTTTGGAGTTCTTGAGCCACATCTGCTCGGTCAGCTCCAGCTCATATAGATTGCCCTTCGGCCGACTTCGAGGGAGCAAGCGCCCTTCAACTTTCCTGTCAAGAAACAATGCATGCTTGTAGAATACTTGTCAGACTGACCTTCCTGCGTTCTCCAACGTCTCTGTCGCCACTCGTGAGTTGATGTAAATTGTTCGCGGAACCTCAACAGTGACCTTCCAAAAGAAAACAAAATATTTGGTCTTTCACACAAGTGTTCCATGCTGAATGTGCAGCGATTTATAAGGCAGAACGTTGGGAGACACCATCTTGAGGTTTCCAGGCGTCATCAACACCCAAAGGCGAAAGAACCCGGGCTGCTTCTCGTCCTCGACCATCTGAATGATTTGCCAAGACTGTCGAGCCTGCAACATCAGGATATAATTGTGGACAAACAAAACAACAAACTGTGGCGCATCAGCAGAGTATGCACATACATACGAAGTGTGGGGAATACCAGTTCGTTCGACGAGTTCTGTAGATAGCCGGTGAGGCCACCTTTGTCTCGTCCTGAAGAGACACACATATTCTGCATATGGGAACCAATCAAATAGGATACCGCTTTTCATGAACTCGGCTTGCATATGCTTGGATAGGCCCATCTGTGCGAGCCGCTCCCGAGCCATTTTTTTCTGCTTCTTTTGTCGGCGCCAATGACGCTTCTGAAACGTCAACCAGGCGCCAAAGTCCTCGGATTGGTCAGGCTCGGGCTCACGAGCATGCTCGTCCTCACTGTCATCCTCGTTGCGATTGCGTTTGCCCAGAGACGACGAGGAAGAGGAAGAGGAGGATGAGGAAGAGGAAGAGGAGGATGATTCTGGTAAGTTATGAAGTGGTGAGAAATCTTCTCCGCCGCTGTCTCCATTCTCCAGTCTTTCTTCCTTCCCAGTCCGTACCTTGAAAAAAACTTTACATGAGTTTTTTGAAACATAAAAGGGGACTCAGGACCCGTTTGACGACTGCTTTGACACTCCGGTTTCCAACTCTTCCTTGGCCATGATCCATGACTGAGCCGATATCTTCCAGGTCTGCAAGTGCTGCGGCATAAGGAAACATAACAAATGAGAACTGATTGAACACTCCAGCTTCTCACCCGTCGAGGGCTTCTGCTGGAAAAAAACGGAGATTTTCGTCTGTTGCTGGGAGGAGTTGCGCTCTCGAACCTTCGAGTGGAATGAACAATCAGCACAAAACTTCTAACTTGATCAAAATTGACCTTGCGAAGAAGCCACTCAGGGTGAGCTACCCGAGGGACAGGGTTCTTGACATTTTGGAAGGCAGCAGGGATTGTGATGATTTTCTGAATCGCCGAACTTAAACGCCCGATGTAATATTCCCTAAAACACAGCCGCTTGTCAAAGCAAACGAAGCTGGAAGAGACCTACCAGTCAATGATTGATCGAACGTCGAATTCCATCATCCCAGGATCCTTCAGCCTACCAAACCGAGGTAAATCGGGTTAACAAGCTGAGACCGTTTTGATCTGCACTGAGGTTCAGAGAGTCAAACCACTTTCTAAGGTAAAACTTCTTGATTCCCTCTTCAGCGCTGAAAATTGCGACAGGTACAGCCCGAGCACTAGTGGACGCGTCTCTATAATATATTTAAGGTGGAGGCACAATTCGACTACGTATGCCAGAAACAAAAAATATACGGACCTTGGTCGATTTGCGACCACGAAATTGCAGTTCAGCCCTTTGTCTTTTATCATATCCTATACGTATGCCATAGCAGTCAAACGGCTTGAGCTTATTTTCAAACCTGGCCCAAGAATTCTCCCAACCGCAAGGCAGTGGTGATGGAAGTAGACTTGCGATCTCCGTAGTCTGCCACTTTTTCCTTCATGCTCTTGTTCTCTGATATCAGCTCGAACACGTCGTGGTCTTCGAGGTCTGATCCGTGGTTATAGAGTATATTCAACCAATGGTCCTAATCATAGCAAAGACAAGCGTTGCTAGGAAAGGTCAGTCAATACTGGGACCGCAGCTTTGCCGACTTCGTCGTAACACTCCTGTAACGTATTGCCTGCAACGCAACCATTCCAAGACATCGAATTATAAACCTTGCAGAAAGCTCCCAAGTACCTTTTAGAAAACACTTGAACACCTGCGCCTGGAAAATCTTGATGAGCTGAAGCTCGCCTCGCCGTTTGATCTCGAATCCTTTGAGCTCTGTTTGCAGCCGAAGATGCTTTTGCAGTGATCCAACATGCACAGTGCGTGAGGACCTGCTAGACTGCCGTCTGGATTGAAGACGGCGTATCGCTTCTTGATGTTCTTGCCCTAACACCAAAGTGCTATGGAACATAAGGCAAAATCCAGTAGGACCTCTTCCTGGGCGGCAGGGAGCACCATGGCGCGATAGGGACCATCCACTTCAAAGAAGATGCTGTTCTCAGTGCTTGTCTTGTAAGTGCGCTTTTTTTCGTCGTCTAGATCCTGTAATGGAAGGTTGTGTACGCGACACATGTATTTCGGCAGAGAACCTGGTACTGGTAGTTTGTGTACTTTTCTTGGACTCCAAGATTGAGTATCACACACGAATAGGAAAAGGAGTAAGGACGAGCCTTTCCTGCTTCGCTTTGATTGGTCTTGAAAGTGAAGTTTTCAGGAAAAGAGGAAGGTAACATACACCAGATTCCTGACCGCGAAAAAAAATGCATATTTGTGCATGCAAGAGGAATGAAAAGGCGAAACCATCAGTATCCAGCTCAAGTGGGCGTCCCACATCTTCTACCAACATGCGAGCATCTTTGATCAATGCGGCGCCAGTGGCGGTAACAATCCCTGCCATCTCAATCGATTGCCACCGAGCTCTGCAACACAGATTGATAGCATGACTACCCACCTGGCACCGCAATGAGTATTACCCTTTCCGCATGACGTATCCGTAAAAAGAGTTCAGAATGCACTTATGTGCGAGTTGCATGGATTCATAAAGCAAAATGAAATCCTCGGCCTTCGCTTTGTCCAACACAGTCTTGGCTTCGGTCAACTCCTTGGCCCATTTCTTGCAGAGACTTTTGTATGTGTAACGACGGTCGCGGAAGGCTCGCACCTATTGCACGTCACATGCATGGACAGAAATCACATTAATCAACGTACCGTGTTGACATAAAAAGGATTCTCACGCTGGCAAACAATCGCCTCACGGCACTGCGTCTCCTCAGAAGTGAGCTTTTTATAGACACGCTGAGTATAAACTTTGAGACGTTCCTTTATTCGCTTCGCTTGTTCCTCAGCTGGAAGATCCGAAAAGAATCCCGGCACATCACTTTGTTCGGAGGGATTCCGAAGGTTCGATGAGCCTTGTTTTTCGCCCTTGCCTTTTGTCGCATCTATCAAAGAAACAGATATCCCCTTATAAGTATGATAGATTTCCAGTTTCCACTGGAATGAACAGCGTGCAACCTTCGGCTCCAGGTTTGATGCCTTCGTACTCAAGCTGGCGTTTGATGGTCTGCAGGCAAGAACGGTAATCCTTGCGACCAAAGACTCTCAAATACCTCGTACTCCGAGCGTGATGCCTGGAAGTACTTCCCACGCCAGTGCCACTCCATTGGCCGCTTGCAAGTTGCATCTGAATAGGACAATACGAGTAGAGATTGAAATAGCGTCCCCTTACTGACAAGAGGTACCAGGGCGGTTGAAGTCGCAGGCCGCGCAAGTCGTTTGGTCGACGATGGCCATGGGTTGAAGGCGATTCGTCAAAATGATGTTGGGATACATCGCGCCCACGTCCTGGCAAGATAAAAAGGAAAATTTGGATATCTGTCACTGGGACAAGCAAAAGTAAGACCAGGTGATATATAAGTGGAGTTGATTCCAAATTTGGGTGATCACGCAGCTTTTCCAGTTTCCCCACAATTTCGGCCTTGACTTCTTCGTAGTTGACGACGTCCTCCATCTTTAAATTGCCCTCCTTCGTTATGGTGAACTCAAGCGCCGTATCCACTTTATCAATCAATTCCTGAAATCTTGCTGGTTGAACTCTGAACTTGTAGGGAAAATCAGAGCGAAAAACTCCACTCTCCAAACATTCCACGTGACCTCCGATGTAAGTTTCGCTCTCCAGCAAATGGCCGCGATGGAACTTCGTGAACTCAGTTTGCTGCTTGTTGGGGCACACAATGCCTCCCTCAAACGCCTTGACCTAGGTATGCAGTAGCTTGTATTAGAAACGACAGCCAACAGAATAGAAGCTTGAGACCATCAGCAGAAGCTCACAGAGAGTCCCCGAGCCCTTCCGCAACACGTCCGAAGGTGGCATAGGAATAATGTGGCAAAGGGAAAAAATGAAGCGGTGTACAAACTTCATGTACAGGTAGTAAGTGGCAACCGCGTCGGACACTGAGTAGGATGCCAGTGTCTGGTCACGTGCACACAAGCGCAAACACCATCACCATCACGGAAGAACGTTCGAGCAGGAAACCTGTGGTTGCTCCGTGGCGAACGGCAACATATCTTCAGGGTCCAGCTCAAGAGGATCGTACTTCAACTTGGCTTTGGTAACAGCTTTGAGACCTGGCAACGAACCACATCAAATCGCATACAACTTTGATGCACTGTTGCAAGCAAAGGCACCTTGGCTGCCTTGTGGTAAATAGGAATCCCGCTTGACCCAAGCGAAGGCGTCCAGGTGCACCGCGAAGCGCCCCCTGAATTCTCCACCATTGTCCTTCCATATACCGATTTCCTCTTTGATCAACATGCCTAGGAATACAATTCTTGTCACAATCAAAGTTTCATTGTGAAATCATGCACAGACCATACTTTTCTGCTCGCGTCTCGATGAAAGGCCAATCAAAGAAATCACCTGATTATGTACTGGTATAATCGTAGTGGATGAACAATCTTCTTTACCGTTATAAGTAACGTAAATGACTGGTCTTTCTTGTTTGATATGAGCAAAAAACTTATTGAGCACAGCAAGCTCATTTTCGCAGTTGAAGACGATGAAGGGGCCTTTGTATTCTTCTTTCGGAGTGTATTCAAAGTCCTCTATGTCCTCAGAAACGATCTCGCGGTTAACGATCAGGTAGCCCTAACAATAAGCAGGAAAGTCGTTTCATTGCATGCTGAGAAGAGCATACGTGCCTGTGTATCCAGCATATAAGAGATCATCATGATGGAGTCGTTCTCCGCATCCGGAAACTTCAAGGGAAGCTTTGTAGTTTCGATATCAAAAGCCTTGGAAAAAAAAGAGGAAAGGAAACGAATGAACAAACAAACAAAAGATGTTCTGGTAATGCATGGACCATCGTACGAAGTAGCGGGCGGTCATCGCATTCTGAAGAGAAAAGAAAAGTAATTCGCATGGGTTGGTTGACGTTTCGACCTAAAGCTAGCAAGTTTGCGCCAGGGGATCCCTTAATAGCACTGACACGATACCTAAAACGGAATTCTACCGTTTTTGATAATAAACGAGCAATTACCATATTCCAACTCTATAGCCGGTGTCGATACACACACGTTGCTGGTAAGGCACGTCATACTCTCTGATATCCACAAGATAGGTCAGGGCGTCCGGTCGTTGAGCTGTTCGACGCTTGGCCTCCTTTCCTGTCTCGGTTGCATAAGCTTCTGCTGCCTCCTGTATAATTCGAATGAGAGACAGAGTCGAACCATATCAAACAGACCAGATCTCGTTTGTTTCTGAGCACAAGCGGAAGTAACGTCTTGCGCACAGTCATCAAATCCTATGCCAAAAATCCCAGTCATCCACTACTTGCCAACGAAACACGAACCTGAACGCTTCGGAATTCTACTTTGAGAAAAGCAGCTTTCTTGCCGGACAGATGGTTGAGCATATCGAGGTCTTCTTTGTTCACGATGGACGTGTCCAAGATCAAATTCTCGAATCGACGCGTCAACAAGGCTGGCAAGCGAGGAAAAATAAGCTAGGCCTCATTCCTCCAACCCCCCCCCCCCGACACACACACGCACACCCTAATATCTCTCTGACCGATAACTTCTTGCGTGTTCGATCCGCCTCCCTTGATACTTAACAGAAAGTAGGGAGCAAATATGTACGCAGCCTAAGAAATCCGCGTCAAATCAACAAGGAAAATAAAAGTTGAAACGACCTTGAAGGTATTTCCGCTTTCTTCCACAAAGTAAAAGTCCATAGCACTGCGGCTGTTTCCATCTCCATCGAGCAAGTCAGTCTAGGAAGGGAAACTATCAAAAACTACGACATACTCAAGGAAAAAAAGGACCACGCACATGTTGAACATCCATCCAACTCTGTCGTCTCCCTACAACAAAAGCTCCAAACGTGCGTTTTAGGTCGAAAAGTTTACCTCTGAGTGTCGTGCAAAGTGAAACTTTTCCTGTACACATAAAATCATTCGGCTATCAAACTCGCTGAATGG
>WBZZ01003474.1:27500-30000 GCA_019918135.1 Paulinella micropora
TCTATCTATCTATCTATCTATCTATCTATCTATCTATCTATCTGTCTGTCTGTCGGTCTATCTATTGACCTCAGTAGCATTTGCAGCACACCAGAGGTTATCTATCTATCTATCTATCTATCTATCTATCTATCTATCTATCTATCTATCTATCTATCTATCTATCTATCTATCTATCTATCTATCTATCTATCTACAAGTGAACGATTTCGGCCAGAACAAATTATCCCGTAATAACGGTACATTTGCTATTCAAAGTTGTGAAGAATTTCGGCGAGCCGGTGATTACGGTACATTTGTTGTCCACAAATAAAAGTTTAGCCCGAAATTCCCCGTATTTACGGTTGGCCGAAAGGTGAGGTGGCCGAAATTTTTCACCCGACCTTAGTTATCATGATTTGCTTTTCGTTTTCCCTGTTATAGCTGCAAACTCTCACTCTGTATCCGTTGGAAGGTCAAAACACCAACATCCCTGGACATGTGCCAGGGCATCTGGGACAACTATTAGTGCAGGTATATCTATCTATCTATCTATCTATCTATCTATCTATCTATCTATCTATCTATCTATCTATCTATCTATCTATCTATCTATCTATGTATCTATCTATGTATCTATCTATCTATCTATCTATCTATCTATCTATCTATCTATCTATCTATCTATCTATCTATCTGCCTACCTACCTACCTACCTACCTACCTACCTATCTATCTATCTATCTATCTATCTATCTATCTATCTATCTATCTATCTATCTATCTTATCAATCTACCTATCTTATCTATCTATCTATCTATCTATCTATCTATCTATCTATCTATCTATCTATCTATATATCTATCTATCTATCTAGATTCTATCTATCTATCTATCTATCTATCTATCTATCTACCTATCTTATCTATATCTATCTATCTATCTATCTATCTATCTATCTATCTATCTATCTATCTATCTATCTATCTATCTATCTATCTATCTATATCTATCTATCTATCTATCTATCTATCTATCTATCTATCTATCTATCTATCTATCTACCTATCTATCTATCTATCTGCCTATCTACCTCTCTATCTATCTACCTATCTACCTATCTATCTATCTATCTATCTATCTATCTATCTATCTATCTATCTATCTATCTATCTATCTATCTATCTATCTATCTATCTATCTATCTATCTATCTATCTATCTGGACATGTCCCGGGGCATCTGGGACAGCTATTAGTTCAGGTAATATCACACACAACAAGAACTACTACTACTACTACTACTACTACTACTACTAATAATAATAATAATAATAATAATAATAATAATAATAATAATAATAATAATAATAATAATAATAATGATAATGATAATGATAATAATAATATCTGGGACAGCTATTAGTTCAGGTATATCACACACAACAAGAACTACTACTACTACTACTACTACTACTACTACTACTACTACTACTACTACTAATAATAATAATAATAATATCTGGGACAGCTATTAGTACAGGTATATCACACAAAAGAACTACTTCTACTACTACTACATTATTATTATTATTATTATTATTATTATTATTATTATTATTATTATTGTTATTATTATTATTATTATTATTATTATTATTATTATTATTAGTAGTAGTAGTAGTAGTAGTAGTAGTAAATAATAATAAAATAATAATAATAATAATAATAATAATAACAACAACAACAATAATAATAATAATAATAATAATAATAATAATAATAATAATAATAATAGTGCTTCTCTGTCAATGGCTGATGCATTTCTGCACATGCGCCTCCATCGTCTCACCCGTGAGGGGAGTACGAAGAATTGACGATAAGCTCTAATGACACCCCCGCAAGGGCAGTTCCAACACTTCCAGACGGACCGGTATGTTCAATGAAAATACTGGTCCAGACGGAGCGGTATGTTCAATGAAAATACTGGTGGCACCGACGGGAATCGAACTGGCGACAGGGCCCAGATGGTAGAACTTGACCACTGGGCTATCACGGTGTCCAATAATAATAATAATAATAATAATAATAATAATAATAATAATAATAATAATAATAATAATAATAATAATAATAATAATAATAATACTATATCTGAGGCGTACTGATGCAGCTAATGGCATATCCTCAACGGACATAAGCCTCCAATACCCTTGTTCGAGGTCCTCCACCCCCCCGTGTCAGTCTCTCGCCTGATGATCGGGGCCACCGATGGAGCTCCTGAGGGCAAGACTGCACTAAGCCGAGGTTATTCCGCAGTCCCAGCAACCTCTTGCAAGACGTCACCGAATGTGCAAGTGCATACACCAAGCGCGGTTGCTAGAGCTGCCTCGAAACCCCACCCATAACAATCTGGTGTCTGCTGGGTCCTGGGCTATCAACCAGCATATGCGGAGTTTAAGATCTTTTACGCGCGCAACGACCCTCCTCCCCAGCATCTACCACCAAAGGGTTATGAGTTG
>WBZZ01003474.1:47500-50000 GCA_019918135.1 Paulinella micropora
TGCATCTCTCACCACCCCGTCGGCAGTGTCTGCCCCTTTAGCCTCCACTTCCTCCCCCTCTTCCACTGCTACCACCACCACCACTACTACTACCTCCTCCTCCTCATCCACCTCCTCCACCACCACCTCCTCAACCCCTCCTTCCTCTCCTCTTCTTTCTCCCCTTCCCCTCGCTGATTTCTCTGCTAACATTCCTCCCACCAAGCCCAAGTCCTGTAGGCGCCTCCAACTGGATATTGCACCGTATGTCTATCTATCTATCTATCTATCTATCTATCTATCTATCTATCTATCTATCTATCTATCTATCTATCTATCTATGATCTATCTATCCATCTATCTATCTATCTATCTATCTATCTATCTATCTATCTATCTATCTATCCAAGTCCTATAGGCGCCTCCAACTAGACATTGCACCGTATGTTTATCTATCTATCTATCTATCTATCTATCTATCTATCTATCTACCTATCTATCTATCTATCTATCTATCTATCTATCTATCTATCTATCCAAGTCCTGTAGGCGCCTCCAGCTAGATGTTGCACCGTATGTTTATCTATCTATCTATCTATCTATCTATCTATCTATCTATCTATCTATCTATCTCTGTCCAAGTCCTGTAGGCGCCTCCAACTAGACATTGCACCGTATGTCTATCTATCTATCTATCTATCTATCTATCTATCTATCTATCTATCTATCTATCTATCTATCTATCTATCTATCTATGTCCAAGTCCTGTAGGCGCCTCCAACTAGATATTGCACCGTATGTCTATCTATCTATCTATCTATCTATCTATCTATCTATCTATCTATCTATTTATCTATCTATCTATTTATCTATCTATCTATCTATCTATCTATCTATCTATCTATCTATCTATCTATCTATCTATCTATCTATCTATATCTATCTATCGATCTATCCAAGTCCTGTAGGCGCCTCCAACTAGACATTGCACCGTATGTCTATCTATCTATCTATCTATCTATCTATCTATCTATCTATCTATCTATATATCTATCTATATATCTATCTATATATCTATCTATATATCTATCTATCTATGTCCAAGTCCTGTAGGCGCCTCCAGCTAGATATTGCACCGTATGTTTATCTATATCTATCTATCTATCTATCTATCTATCTATCTATCTATCTATCTATCTATCTCTATCTATCTATCTATCTATCTATCTATCTATCTATCTATTTATCTATCTAAGTCCTGTAGGCGCCTCCAGCTAGACATTGCACCGTATGTCTATCTATCTATCTATCTATCTATCTATCTATTTATCTATCTATCTAAGTCCTGTAGGCGCCTCCAACTAGACATTGCACCGTATGTCTATCTATCTATCTATCTATCTATCTCTCTATCTATCTATCTATCTATCTATCTATCTATCTATCTATTTATCTATCTATCTATCTATCTAACACAGTCTACCCGTGATTCCCATCCCGAACACATGCACAGTACACAAATTGCTGTTTGATGTGAAACTGCGTTCCTTTGCAAGGACTACATTCCTTTTGCGATATCTCATGTCTGTCTATCAATCTAACTATCTACTAACCAACTAACTAGTCTGACTGGCTAACTAACTAACTAACCATCTAACTAACTAACTAACTAGGAATGGAGAGTGGGAGGATAAGGAAGAAGAAAAAGAAAAGGAAGCCGTTAGTCCAAGTGTTTTGAGCACCGTAAGCTTTGGACGGCTATGATGGAATGCAGTCACCAATACGGATAGATAGATAGATAGATAGATAGATAGATAGATAGATAGATAGATAGATAGATAGATAGATAGATAGATAGATAGATAGATAGATAGATAGGTAGGTAGGTAGATAGATAGATAGCTTTCTCCCTCCAAGCCTCCAAGTAGATAATCCACTGTATGCCCATCTATCTATTTATCTATCTATCTATCTATCTATCTATCTATCTATCTATCTATCTATCTATCTACTAACCGGCTAACTAGTCTAACTAACCATCTAAGCATCTAACTAACCAACTAACTAACTAACTAACTAAGTAAGCAACTAACTAAACTAACTGATCAGCTAATTTAGTGAGCCAACCAACTGACTATTCAACTAACCAACCAATGAACTAACTAAGTAACTATTCAACTAACCAACCAATGAACTAACTAAGTAACTATTCAACTAACCAACCAATCAACTAACTAAGTAACTATTCAACTAACCAACCAATGAACTAACTAAGTAACTAAAATGTCACTCGGTGTCCAAAATATCTTACTACTAGGGTAAGCAACTAAATAAGCTAAATTATCTAGCTATTTGAAAAAAACTAAACCTATCTTTCTATCTATCTGTCTATCTATCTATCTATCTATCTATCTATCTATCTATCTCTATTCTATCTAGCTAATTAAGCGTTCTCCCACGCAGGTCAAGAATGTATGTATGTATGTATGTATCTATCTATCTATCTATCTATCTATCTATC
>WBZZ01003474.1:57500-60000 GCA_019918135.1 Paulinella micropora
ATCATCATCAGCAGCAGCAGCGTCATCATCATCATCACGATCATAATCATCATCATCATCATCATCGTGATCATTTCAATGATTCCAATCATTCTGTCCTGTGGAAATATCTATCTATCTATCTATCTATCTATCTATCTATCTATCTATCTATCTATCTATCTATCCATCAATCCATCAATCCATCTATCCATCCATCCATCCATCCATCTATCTATCTATCTATCTATCTTTCCATCCATCGATATCCATCCATCATCTATCAATCTATCAATCTATCTATCTATCTACCTATCTATCCATCCATAAATCCATCTATCTACCTATCTATCTATCTATCCCATAATAATAGAGCGCTGTTTCTGTATGGCCACGTCCTTTCGCCTGTCGCCAAACCTCTCGCGACAACAGAGACATTGGTCTATCTATCTATCTGTCCATCTATCTATCTATATATCTATCTATCTATCTATCTATCTGTCTATCTATATTATATATAATAATAAATATATATATATATATAAATATTATATATATATATCTGTCATCCTTTCGCCGGTCGCCAAGCCTCTCACGACAACAGAGACATTAGTCTATCTATCTATCTATCTATCTATCTATCTATCTATCTATCTATCTATCTATCTACCTACCTACCTACCTACCTACCTACCTACCTACCTACCAACCTACCAACCTATCTATCTATCAACCTACCTACCTATTCATCTATCTATTTATCTATCTATTTATCTATCTATCTATCTATCTTGAGGTGTCACTGACCCTCCCTTGGGCTTGGTTTTTTTGAAATGGGTGCCATCTGTCGACAGACAGAGAATTAGGGGATGGTGTGGGTGTGCTGGGCCCGTGGTGGGGTGCCTTATGTGTGCCTAGCCATACGCCCATAAGTCACATGCCGAAATAGCGACGGGAAGCACAATCCTGTTCCCTCAGGGTGCCCTTTCTCGCTTGTTGAGCCCGGAATAAAACCCACAGTGCTCTGTCGGTTTATACTAGACTGTCGAACAGTCTCGAAACTCCATCTGCTTACTGGGCCCTCTGTAATGGAGGTGGGAGCTCGTTCTGCAAGGGGCGCTTATGGAACGAGCCCTGGCCCCGCCTGATACTAGGAAGATTTTGGTATCGCCTGTATCAGTCCCTTCCGTGCAAACATCACGGCTTAGCTGGGCATCGGGTTAATACTTTACCCACAGACTTCCTTGGTTGACGAAATCAGAAGCTCCTTTTTTCTGACATTAGTCGATATCTCATCTATCTATCTATCTATCTATCTTCTATCTATCTATCTATATATCTATCTATCTATCTATCTATATATTTCTTTCTTTCTTTCTTTCTTTCTTTCTTTCTCTCTTTCTTTCTTTCTATCTATCTATCTATCTTTCTATCTTTCTATCTACACACATACACATACATACACACACACACATATACATATATATATATATATATATATATATATATATATATATGTAGATGATGCAGCCTCACATCCAGAGCCATATTGATATCAACCCTAAGGTATTATTATTATTATTATTATTATTGTTATTATTGTTATTATTATTATTTTGGGCACCGTGATAGCCCAGTGGTCAAGTTCTACCATCTGGGCCCTGTCGCCAGTTCGATTCCCGTCGGTGCCACCAGTATTTTCATTGAACATACCGATCCGTCTGGACCAGTATTTTCATTGAACATACCGGCCCGTCTGGAAGTGTTGGAACTGCCCTTGCGGGGGTGTCATTAGAGCTTATCGTCAATTCTTCGTACTCCCCTCACGGGTGAGACGATGGAGGCGCATGTGCAGAAATGCATCAGCCGTTGACAGAGAAGCACTATTATTATTATTATTATTATTATTATCATCATTATCATTATTATTATTATTATTGTTATTATTATTATAATTATTATCATTATCATCATCACTATTATCCCTGAAAGCTGTTGGTGAAGGGGGTGGGGGGTTTGGGGGAGGGGGAAAATGAAAATTGTGTACCCCACCCCTCCACCCCCCCACCCACCCGCAATTCGGCACCCCTGTCCCTATAAATCATGGTTTGTCGGAACGAGGAGGAGCTGTGAGCTCATATTTGCAGGGTGGTTAGCCCCAGACTCGATGTTGATGCTGATATGATTTTTTTGGAATTCACGCAAATATTTGCGTTAGGGGAGTTTCCTGAATGCCAAATTTCCTTGTTTTTTTTCGCACTCCTGTCCCTATAAATCATGGTTTGTGTGAACCAGGAGGAGTTGGGAGCTCATATTGACAGGGTAGCTAGCCCCAGACTCGATTTTGATGCTGAAATAATTTCTTTGGAATTCACGCAAATATTTGCGTTAGGGGAGTGTCCTGAATGCCAAATTTCCTCTTTTTTTTTGGGGGCCTTTTTTGGCACCCCCATCGGAATAAATCATGGTTTGTGTGAAGCAGGAGGAGTTGGGAGCTCATATTGGCAGGGTGGATAGCCCC
>WBZZ01003475.1:0-2500 GCA_019918135.1 Paulinella micropora
GATACATACATGAGATACATACATAGATAACATACATAGATACATACATGAGGTACATACATGAGATACATACATAGATACATACATAGATACATACATAGATACATACATGAGATACATACATGAGATACATACATAGTTAACATACATAGATACATACATAGATACATACATAGATACATACATCGTTAACATACATAGATACATACATAGTTAACATACATAGATACATATATATATAGAAATATAACATATATAGATACATACAAAGATACATACATAGATACATACATAGATACATACATAGGTAACGTACATAGATACATACATAGATACATGAATAGATACATTCATAGATACATACATAGATACATACATAGATACATACGTAGATACATACGTAGATAACATAGATACATACATAGATAACATACATAGATACATACATGAGATACATACATAGATACATACATATATGTATGTCATAGATACATACATAGATAACATACACAGATACATACATAGATAACATACATAGATACATACATAGATACATACGTGAGATACATACATAGATACATACATAGATACATACGTAGATACATACAAAGATAACATACATAGGTACATACATAGATAACATACATAGATAACATACATAGATACATACATGAGATACATACATAGATACATACATCGTTAACATACACAGATACATACATAGATAACATAGATACATACATAGATAACATACATAGATACATACATAGTCAACATACATAGATACATACATAGATAACATACATAGTCAACATACATAGCATACATAGATACATACATGAGATACATACATGAGATACATGCAGAGATACATACATAGATACATACATAGTTAACATGCATAGATACATACATAGATACATACACAGATACATACACAGATACATACATAGATACATACGTAGATACATACATGAGATACATACATAGATACATACATAGATACATACATGAGATACATACACAGATACATACATAGATACATACATATATAAACTACATAGATACATCATATGAGATACATAGATGAGATACATACATGAGATACATACATAGACACATACACAGATACGTATATAGATACATACATAGATACATACATAGATACATACGTTGATACATACATAGATAACATACATAGATACATACATAGATACCATACATAGATACATACATAGATAACATACAGATACCATACATAGATACATACATAGATAACATACATAGATAACATACACAAATACATACATAGGTAACATAGATAGACACATACATAGACACATACATAGAAACATACATAGATACATATATAGATACATACATAGATACATATATAGATATATATACCTCGCACACGCTCAACTTCTCCTCCAACGACGCCATTGTTTCTATATGTATGTATGTATGTATGTGTGTATGTACGTGTTTATGTACGTACATACACTCAACTTCTCCTCCAACGACGCCATGGTTTCTGATGTATGTATGTATGTATGTATGTCCCCCAACGACGCCATCGTTTCTGATGTATACATGTATGTATGTATGTATGTATGTATGTATGTATGCAACTTCTCCTCCAACGACGCCATGGTTTCTGATGTATGCATTATATATATATATATATATACATATATATATATATATATAGTATATATATATATGTATATGTATATATGTATGTATGTATTTACGTATTTATGTACGTACGTATGTATGTATGTATGTATTTCTACCTACGCCGTCGCGGACCAAGTGAACTGGCTTGTATGTATGTATGTATGTATGTATGTATGTATGTACGTATGTATGTATGTATGCATGTATGTACGTATGTATGTATGTATGTACCTCATCTGCAATGTGTGTGTCGTGTAATGGGGAATGTATGTATGCATGTATGCATGTATGTAAACACGCACTTTGAATAGGAATATGCATAGATGCCTCCTCTTCCTCCTCGTCCTCTTCCTCCTCCTCTTCTTCCTCCTCTTCTTTCTCCTCTTCCTCCTCCTCTTCCTCCTCCTCTTCTTCCTACATATATCGATATATACCTGCAAAACGCACTTTGAAAAGAAACAGCTTAAGCCTTTGCTCCACGTGCGTCACGGAGTTCATAAGCTTGAAGAATTTCTCGGTGTCCGCTAAGTTGGCTTCGTCTGTATGCGTGGGTGCGGAAGGGAAGGGGCGGGGGGGGGGGGGGGGGGGGGGGGGGGGGGGGGGGGGGGGGGGGGGGGGGGGGGGGGGGGGGGAGAGAGAAGAGGGGGGGGGGGGGTTAGGAAACATGGGTACATTCATAAACACATACCTACATACATACACACACACACACACATGTACATGCATGCATACATACATACATACCTCCGTCGTAGCCGTTAATGGTGGCGATTTCCTATGTATGTATGTATGTATGTATATATATATGTATTATGTATGT
>WBZZ01003476.1:15000-23001 GCA_019918135.1 Paulinella micropora
TGGTAGTGTACTATCCCCAACGATAGCTCAATGGAAGAGTAAGTCGGTAATATAACTAAACACAGTCCTCAAAAAGAGAATGATGTCTCGTTATATTAGCTCAGTGACGCAAAGACAAAAAGCCGCCAAAAGACCAGGATCAAATCGGCATTTCAGACGTGTCCGGCCAGACGAAATCTATAAATAAGTTTTTTACCGGATAATTCGGGGGGTGATGTCCACAGTACCCCCTCCCAGTTTTTTATGGCGGAACTTCGTTTCCGACATAATAATACGCTTTGAACTGATTTCTTTTCCGACTAAGATTTGTTTAGAGTTATGTATGAAGATACATCAACCCACGAATTAGCAGTTATAAAACAACAATGATACATGCCCTGGTACCAATCGTATATATACTCTAGCACATTCAGTATCTATATTAAAATCTTCCTCTTTCTTCTGTCGATAAGATATTTGTGCAGTATGTCCAAGTATAATGTTTTATGGTTGAGTAATAATGTAATGTCGCCATTTCCATATATATGTAATAACCGGTCGTCGGTTTCCATAAATACATTTACTTTTTGTGAAGACATACCCTTGTATAAATCGGTATCATTTAATATAGTGTCAGGTGATCAAGTCTGACGACTATATCCGAAGTTGGGTTGAGTGCGCCCTAACCTTGCGATATGCCGATACAAGTAGAGATCGATGGGAATCCGGTGTAGCAGTTCATGTTATTAAAATATATCAGTTCTTGATTAGACTGTAGAGTCTTTAATGAGATCATCATTCTGGTACTAATGCGGGTCGTATCCAGGAAACACCATCGCTCACTCAAATAGCGATCCCGTAACGGTGCTGTTTCGTGGCCGTCTCGTCTGTATCTGCGGAAGCAAGAGAATAGAATGCATATTTTTTGTCAGCTGTGTCTTGTTAATCTCTAGAATAATGAATGCTGTAGGAGCTTTAATATCTAAGTAAGGTTGTCGGGACGATATTGGATCAATGCTATGTTCGCAATCGATCAGGTCCACAATACTTCTAGAGAAAAAAATACTTACTTTAGACGCCGTTTACGCGCGCGGACTCCTTTATCTGGTGGAGGACCTCCAACCAAAGTTAAGTCTAAGGTAGACTGTTCGAGGACGTCCCAAATTTTGTGAGGGATTGCGCCTTGTGCCAAGTCAAAAGGAATGTCTAGCACCCCTCGTGGTAGTGCTTGTATGGTCCACGCGGTATGATCTTTATCTGTGGGAGATATGGTATCATCCCATGTCTCAAGTTTCTCGGCGTCTTTATATACTGGAAGGTATTGTCTTACTTTAGGATCTTCCACTGGATCCAGACTCCTCCAGAAATGTAAGACTGGTTATATTATTTGTGCCGCAGTCGAAATTCGATTCGATCGCGTATGGTGTTTGTGAGGTACTGCCATGACTCTCATGAGATATAAATCTGAGAGCGTGTCATCGGCTACGTGTTGAGCCGCAGGCCTCACCAAGTAAAAAGCGTCTTTGGCCCATGAAATATGTCCAATCGTATCTCCTTCTTTCCAACTAGGGTGAACGAGAGTGTCATTGCCCGCGCGAGGGTCTTGATCTCCGTCATCGCTCCCCTCTTGATGGACTCCTTGCGAACGTGCCGTCCTTATCGCCTTTCTCGGTCGGTCGTAGATAAGGTCATTTTGCGCTCTCCTTATTTGCGCCTCCGTGAACTTTCCTTCCGGCACGTTCGACTCCACCCTTTTGCGGGTCTGAGTCCCCGCCGCGCTTTTGCGGTCGGTGTAGGCATCCCGTTCCGAGATATCCTCCTTACGGATTGGTGGGACCTCTTTAAAGTCAGCCTCCATCCGTTTGAGTGCTTGATCAACAGACTCATCTTCAAGTAGGAAGGGATCATACTTAATCAGCCTTCGTACATTGACTATTTGAACTTTCCCTCTGCCCCTGATTTATAACTCAAAGGCCCCATCTGTTCCCTGATCTGGTATGGTCCTTTCCAGTGGATGAACAGCTTCGAGCTGACTCCCTGAGGAACCTGAGGATGATACAGTAGTACAATATTCCCGACCTGAAATCTGACTTGATCCAGGTGTGCCTGCCTGACACCTTCAGCATCAGTCTTCCTGCGCTCCGCCTCCCTATGCGCCTGTACTATTTGCTCCGCCTCCATCTTCGCCCGAAGTCTCACCCCAAACAGCTCATCCTGATCTGCCCATGAATGAGGCTGGGATGGCGGGCTCACGCCCATATACCAATTGGTATGGCGAGACGGAACCTTTTGAACCACCTAACGCTGTAGAGGGTAGGCAATTCATAGCAAAGGCAAACGAGGATGCTGCCTCCACCCATGCCTTTTGGTTCTCCTTCTTCATACAATACATCTTCAGCGCGGCCTTGAGGGGTCTATGCACCCGCTCTATCTTGCCGTTCGCTCTGGGGTTATAGGCGGTGACATATTGCCATTTCATGCCGTAATATGCAGATAGCTTGTCGATGACTTCATTATTAAAGTCAGAGCCTCGATCTGAGCATATTTTTCTCGGCACCCCAATCTGTGAGATGATCCTGTCAATCAATGCCTTGGCTGTTGTTTCGCCCGTAACGTCTTTGACTGGGACCACCCATACATAGTTGGTGGCTCTGTCTATGGCCGTTAGAAGGTATCTGTAACCTTCCGTCGTGACCGGGAAAGGTCCTACATGATCGGTGTGTAAGAACTCGAACATTCCTAAGTGTAAAGGAAAAGTCCCGATCAGGCCAAAATTCGCCTTCAATGGTGTTTTGGATGTTTTGCATGGGATGCATGCATTGACCTGTTCATCAATATTCTCCTTCATCTTCTTCCACCAGAATCGTCTCGAAATGAACATATGCGTTCTTTGTCGGCCCGGGTGCGCCAGTAGTGGGCAGTTATGAGCAGCGACAAAAATGATGTGTCTGAGTTTCTCAGGAACCCAGAGAGTCCATTTGTCTGGTTGTGATGCATAGCGCCCGTGTTGGCCTTTGTACCACAAGAGACCATCTCTCCACCCCATCTCCTTCTGTTGCTCCTTAATCTCCTTCTTCATTTTCAGCTCGTTCGGGTTCTTGTATAGCTGTATTAGCTCTTTGAACTCCGGATCGAGAGCCTGTTGCTGTCTCCATGCAGTGGGTGAGGCTATGTGGATAGTCCCATCCTCTAGCTGCACTCCTATCCTCTCAGGGTTTTCGTCTAACCCCTCCTTGTTCTCCTGCGGGGGTTCCGCATATGCTTCTTGCTTAATCTCTTTTTGTTTTATCTCCGCCTTCATATTCTCATATGCTTTATAGGACCACTCAGCATCCTCGAGGACATGTGCTGTACAACATATCCCATGATCCGGACCTTGCGGGCTATGACGTAGACCCGATCGGTTATATCGGACCCCTCTCGCCATCTGCATCGGCTCGATATGATGCACTTCGTATGTGCAGTCTGGGGATAGATCCTCCATTTCTGCTGATGATACGAAAGCTGCCACTTCTGAGTGAAACTCTAGCCTGGAGAGGCTGTCAGCGACAACATTTCGCTTGCCGGGTAGATGGACCATTGTAAAATTGAAACATGACAAGAATGCCTGCCATCTCGCTAGACGGCCAGTCTGTTCATGATTCATCAGCCATAGTAAATTCTGGTGATCAGTCCTTACTATAAACTGAGGTCCACCCCATAAATACTCTCTCAACCGTTTGAGGGCCCAGACCACCGCCAGTGCCTCTCTCTGTCTCGTACAATAGTTTCGCTCCGCCGAGCACAACTTTTTACTTATAAACATGATCGGGCGCAACTTTTTCTCCTCATCTTCCTGTTGTAAGACTGCGCCGATCGCGAACTTTGATGCGTCTGTGTCGACTACGAATTGCTTCGAAAAGTCGGGCATCATCAGCACGAGTCCGCCATCCTTCGGATCTTTGTAAATGAGATCTTTGAGCGTGTTGTACGCTTCTAAGGCTTCATCATCCCACTTCTCAAAATCACCGAAGTCGATCATTCTCTCCAACTTAGCCCGAGTTGCACCCCAATTGGGTATGAACTGGCTGTAATATTGCGCCATCGCAAGAAATGAGTGCAGCTCTGTGCGATTCTTCGGCCTCTGCCGGCTCATGATCTCCTCCCTCTTCTCTTTGGATATCGAGACTCTATTGTAAGAGATTTCGTACCCCAAATATGTCACGCTTGTCTTTGCGAGTTGACATTTCTTCAAATTACATTTCAGGCCAAATAGTTTGATACGCCTGAAAATGTCTGTTAGATGGTCGATGTGCTCTTCCATCGTATTGGAGTACACGATAATGTCATCGATGTAACAAAATGCGTACTCTCCCTCCTTCTGTCCTCTTCTCCTCATGAAACCTCCCTCTGTCTGGTCATTATATTTGCTACTCAGCATGCTTTGCATCGCTTTCTGAAAGAGTCCCGGGGCCTGTTTGAGTCCCATCGGAAGTACTTTCCACTGATATATCTCCATTCCTACTACAAATGCAGTCAGCCATCTGGACTTTTCATCCAGTGGAATTTGCCAGAAGCCATTCTTCAGATCAATGACTGAGTATAGCTTGGCGTTCCGCAATACTCACCTTCCTTCTTCAAGAGTAGGTAATGGATTTCGTTCCTCCTCTAAAATTTTATTGACGCGGGCATAGTTAACCGTTAAGCGCCATTCTCCTCCCGGTTTAGGCACCAGTCTCGGTTGGGAAACTATTGGAGATGTCGATCTCTCAATGAAATCCTCATCGAGTAACTGCCGTGTTTGTTCTTCTGCGATCTTTGCTTCATGTATACTCAGATTTGCTCGTCGTGGCGCCGGGGAAGGCTCAGCACCTGGTATTTTACAAATAACCGCGGTGAAGTCTTCCGGCTTGACACCTCCCGCTTGAGGGGGGTCAAAAATCATTTTGTTCGCCTTCAATCTCTCTTTCAAAACCTCTTTCTCCTTCTCCGTACCTGCTCCTCCTGCCAATTTCTCGTCTATCGCCGCCTTAAACTCCTCCTCTGACATTCTCTTGTGATGCTTGAGGGGTGCTCTGTCCTCCTCCAAGCCCAACTCTTCTTCTGATATATCGTCCATTCCCGTTTTTTCATATGTGGCTGTGTCTGGTTCGTCGTCCTCCGCCAGACCTACCAACATATCTATTAATCTCGCATATTGCAACGGAGCTTTTCGGGTGTAGAACCCATCGAAGCATGTGAATGCTTGAGGAATCAATTTCAACTTGTCCTGGTCTCTGAGCTTCCGCTTGTATGCACTGCTCTGCTCACGAGTCCCGAGACGACAAGCCACCACTAAGTGTTGCTTCCGTGAGGGCATCGGTATCGGATGATCAATAAGCCGGTCCCGTATCTCCTGCGCCCATATCGCCTTCTCATTGTACGGGAGTATGACAGTATATGGTTTATTATTTTCAAAAAGAGTGCGCAGGCACTTTCTCACTTCTGTCAGTGAGCGCGGCCACGTAGGCTCGTCATCCCAGAATTCGGTAATAAAGCTTTTAATATCTTCTGCCGGGATATCAGGGAGTCGTCCCCTTCTCCTCGGTATAAACTCTTGTCTGTCCTTCTCTTCCACCTTTACGTGAAAGCAATACCCGTTGGTAATATATACATCGGCCCCTGCTCCTATTTCAAATCTCGCCACCGATGGGCACCTTTTTTCCCATGCATATAATCTCCTCTTTCCTCTTTTCAATGAGATCGTCTATCGACTTATTATCCCATTGTGTAGAGACTGTAGCCGTATAGACCTCTGCCTCTCTCTTGTCGGACAGGTTTGAACGATCTTTAGACACCGCGTCCGTTGGCATATATGCCTCATATGCGTGTGTAATGGCCACCTGTTTCCCTTCCGATGCTACCCCTAGGTGTAGGGCCTCGTATGAGTCAATAGCATGGAGAGAGTCGACAATATATTTTTCTCCTGGCTCTACGCCGTATATGACTCTTTTGGCGGCGCAATCAATCACTACGTTCATTGTCGCCAGTTGGTCGTACGACAAAAGAACAGATCCGTTGTATTCGGGACAACGTAAAAGTCCACTCGATATACTCGTCCGGATTTCAATTTAAAATTTAGAGTGATGATGCCCGTTATATCCGTCCGACTACTAACTCCTTTCAAGGTGCCCGATGATTTTTTCATATTAGTTTCTAACCACGCATGGTGTTTCGTAGTAAATTTTCGGCCGACAATATTAATATTCGCCATAGTATCATTACCAACGTTTATAAAGGTATTTAATGTTTCACAAAAAAGGTTTGTATAGCATAAAGCGTCTGGCCGGTGACTTTTTAAGGCCAATACAAGGAGCTTGTGTTCTAAAATCTGTATCCTTTTCTCGAGGTTCGCCTCCTCCTCCCTTTCCGCCGTTTTTGTAATGTCTTTTTGGGTATTGTTCACAGGCAAAGGATGATTGTCCTTGCTTTCTCTGTTTGAGACCGTGAGGAGAGGTTGATGTCCTCCATCCTCCTTGTCTATTGTCTGTCTCTGCAATTTGATAAGATTAACTGCAGGTTCTATTATTACTTTCTTCGGCTGTGGCTGCGACAGGCCCGCCTGCTTTCTCTTTGCCAGCGCTTTACTCGCCTGCCTATTAGCAGCATGCACTGTTTGTTGTCGTGATGGGTGTACTGGTATTGTACTACCTTTGAGTTGGTCTGTGGCCTGCTGTGGGCTCTTAGACTCACTGGTACCCTTGGTTGGGACCTGCACAACGGTGTATCGTGCAATGCATGTTGTTCTGTTTTCTCCCTCCTTCTCTAGTCATTGGACTATCTCAAATCTGTTACCTGAGTCGGCATCAGTGTCGGTAGTGGTTGCGCCTGATGTCGCATAGGCCTGTGGTGCTGAGGAACTCGAGCTTGAGCTCGAGCCGTCTGCCCAGCCCCCATCTCTGTGGTACGGGGCGCTCTGCGCTGCCGTATCCACCTCGGCCAACCCATCCTCCTCCTCCTCTACCTTGAAATACACCTCTTCCTCCTCCTCTTCTCACAAATCCTCTCTCCCCCCCGCGAGTGTATGTGCCTCGTGCGAAAGGGGCTCCTCCTCCTCGATTGATTCCTCTCCCTCCTCCTCTTCCTCGTGTTCCACCTCTTCCTCTACTTGCGGCTTCTATGGCTGCTGTCTTCTGATCAACTCTAGCGAAAAGAGAATTGATCGCGTCAGCTAGTTCGTGGTCATGGTCCGCGACATCCTGTAATTTCCACCCCTGATCCTTGCGCAGTCGGCGCAGAACGGCGACGGTGTTGGTTTCGTCCGACCGTACGTTCTTGATGAGTGTGTTTCGGATGCGGGTGTCCTCGACATCGTGGTTGTACGGGCATTTCTTATTTGTGTGTTTGAAGCATTGTGCCCGTGCCCACCAACGAATACAAGGTGTGTTAGCTTCACGACTGTTCTCTCTTGGTCGCTTTCCTAGAGATCGTTGCGTATGTGCGGCTTGCGGTTGAGAAGAAGCCGATGCAGAACCGATCAAGGATGCTGTCTGGCTGTCGAGCCTCTGACAAGCGGTCATTACTTCGGTCCACAACATTTTTGGGCTCACTGCCTTAGTCGTGGCCTCAAAGACGCTCATCTCCAAAAAGTTCAAGTGCTTTACCTTGTCGAAGGTTTTTGCAGTCTTGCATGAGCAGTGTGAGCTTATTTTTGCTGTAGACGTGCAAAACACTGAGAAAATATAGGATTATGGCTTTGTGGTTATAAAAGAGAGTGTACTGGGTGCCCACATTTGTTAACACAGATGCAAGCTGAGTGACAGACTGCAACTGCTCCGATACTAAATCGAAAATTCAAACCCAATCAATGTGCCCGTGCACAAGTGTTGGTATCCACTTACCTTAAAGTATCGAATGAGGGCAGCAATGGCCAGAGTACAACTCATCTCTGCATGTCTACCTTTCCTTGCTAGCTCCTCCTCTCCTCTGTACTTCTCGTAAGTTATACGATCAAAACTACCTCCAAGGAGGGATCGATCACAGAGATGTTCTAGGACTTCATAC
>WBZZ01003477.1:0-5000 GCA_019918135.1 Paulinella micropora
GAAAGGTGGGGGGGGGGGGGGGGGGGGGGGGGGGGGGGGGGGAACCCGCCCCGCAATTGTACGTGCTCGAAGCGAATTCGCCTGCGCCAAAATGAATGGCTGAGAATGCTCCAAGGCTCTAAAAGTTGTGCCAGAAGGGTTGAGAGGCTGATTTTTTGGTTTCACAACCTCGGGACGCGCTCTAGGTAGTGAACCAGTTGAAAAAAGATTTACGAAGATTCTGGCAAAGTAGTGCCAAAATGAATGGCTGGGAATGCTCCAAGGCTCTAAGAGTCGTGCCAGAGGGGCTTAGAGGCTGATTCTTTGTGTTTTCGCAAGCTTGTCACGAGCTCTTTTTAGGGATATAGTTGAAATTATGAAATTCGAATGTAATGACACAAAGTAGTGCCAAAATGAATGGCTGACATTGCTCCAAGGCTGTAAAAGTTGTGTATGTGAGAATTAGAGGAAAAGCGACGATGGGAAGAGGAAAGAGGGGGGGGGGGGGGGGGTGCGCCATCGGTGTTGGCGCAGCCCCTAGTTATTATTATTATTATTATTATTATTATTATTATTCAGCCCAATGGCCTCAAGGCGTTAAACTGTGACGCCAACTCATAACCCTTTGGTGGTAGATGCTGGGGAGGAGGGTCGTTGCGCGCGTAAAAGATCTTAAACTCCGCATATGCTGGTTGATAGCCCAGGACCCAGCAGACACCCGATTGTTATGGGTGGGGTTTCGAGGCAGCTCTAGCAACCGCGCTTGGTGTATGCACTTGCACATTCGGTGACGTCTTGCAAGAGGTTGCTGGGACTGCGGAATAACCTCGGCTTAGTGCAGTCTTGCCCTCAGGAGCTCCATCGGTGGCCCCGATCATCAGGCGAGAGACTGACACGGGGGGGTGGAGGACCTCGAACAAGGGTATTGGAGGCTTATGTCCGTTGAGGATATGCCATTAGCTGCATCAGTACGCCTCAGATATAGTAAATCTGCCTTGGAGTGTTGACTGTGACATATTTGAGGGAAATCCCGATGAAAAAACCTAGTCACACTTGCTAAACAGAGTTCCAGCCCAATGGCCTCAAGGCGTTAAACTGTGACGCCAACTCATAACCCTTTGGTGGTAGATGCTGGGGAGGAGGGTCGTTGCGCGCGTAAAAGATCTTAAACTCCGCATATGCTGGTTGATAGCCCAGGACCCAGCAGACACCAGATTGTTGTGGGTGGGGTTTCGAGGCAGCTCTAGCAACCGCGCTTGGTGTATGCACTTGCACATTCGGTGACGTCTTGCAAGAGGTTGCTGGGACTGCGGAATAACCTCGGCTTAGTGCAGTCTTGCCCTCAGGAGCTCCATCGGTGGCCCCGATCATCAGGCGAGAGACTGACACGGGGGGTGGAGGACCTCGAACAAGGGTATTGGAGGCTTATGTCCGTTGAGGATATGCCATTAGCTGCATCAGTACGCCTCAGATATAGTAAATCTGCCTTGGAGTGTTGACTGTGACATATTTGAGGGAAATCCCGATGAAAAAACCTAGTCACACTTGCTAAACAGAGTTCCAGCCCAATGGCCTCAAGGCGTTAAACTGTGACGCCAACTCATAACCCTTTGGTGGTAGATGCTGGGGAGGAGGGTCGTTGCGCGCGTAAAAGATCTTAAACTCCGCATATGCTGGTTGATAGCCCAGGACCCAGCAGACACCCGATTGTTATGGGTGGGGTTTCGAGGCAGCTCTAGCAACCGCGCTTGGTGTATGCACTTGCACATTCGGTGACGTCTTGCAAGAGGTTGCTGGGACTGCGGAATAACCTCGGCTTAGTGCAGTCTTGCCCTCAGGAGCTCCATCGGTGGCCCCGATCATCAGGCGAGAGACTGACACGGGGGGGTGGAGGACCTCGAACAAGGGTATTGGAGGCTTATGTCCGTTGAGGATATGCCATTAGCTGCATCAGTACGCCTCAGATATAGTAAATCTGCCTTGGAGTGTTGACTGTGACATATTTGAGGGAAATCCCGATGAAAAAACCTAGTCACACTTGCTAAACAGAGTTCCAGCCCAATGGCCTCAAGGCGTTAAACTGTGACGCCAACTCATAACCCTTTTGGTGGTAGATGCTGGGGAGGAGGGTCGTTGCGCGCGTAAAAGATCTTAAACTCCGCATATGCTGGTTGATAGCCCAGGACCCAGCAGACACCAGATTGTTGTGGGTGGGGTTTCGAGGCAGCTCTAGCAACCGCGCTTGGTGTATGCACTTGCACATTCGGTGACGTCTTGCAAGAGGTTGCTGGGACTGCGGAATAACCTCGGCTTAGTGCAGTCTTGCCCTCAGGAGCTCCATCGGTGGCCCCGATCATCAGGCGAGAGACTGACACGGGGGGGTGGAGGACCTCGAACAAGGGTATTGGAGGCTTATGTCCGTTGAGGATATGCCATTAGCTGCATCAGTACGCCTCAGATATAGTAAATAGTATTATTATTATTATTATTATCATTATTATCATTATTATTATTATTATTAGATTATTATCATTATTATTATTATTATTATTACCATCTGGGCCCTGTCGCCAGTTCGATTCCCGTCGGTGCCACCAGTATTTTCATTGAACATACCGGTCCGTCTGGGAGTGTTGGAACTGCCCGTGCGGGTTTGTCATTAGAGCCTATCGTCAATTCTTCATACTCCCCTCACGGGTGAGACGATGGAGGCGCATGTGCAGATTTGCATCAGCCATTGACAGAGAAGCACTATTATTATTATTATTATTATTATTATTATTATTATATTATTATTATTATTATTATTAGTAGTAGTAGTAGTAGTCGTAGTAGTAGTAGTAGTAGTAGTAGTAGTAGTAGTAGTAGTAGTAGTAGTAGTAGTGAAGAAGGACGATGAGGAGAGGAGGAGAGGAGGAAAAGGAGAAGGAGAATAAGGAAAGTAAGGAGGAGGAGGAGGAGGAGCAGCAGGAGGAGGAGCAGCAGGAGGAGGAGGTGGAAGGAGGAGGAGGAGGAGGAGAAGAAGAAGAAGAAGAAGAAGAAGAAGAAGAAAGAAGAAGAAGAAGAAGAAGAAGAAGAAGAAGAAGAAGAAGAAGAAGAAGAAGAAGAAGAAGAAGAAGAAGAAGACCATACCAATAACCTTGTTCCTAACCCAACTAAAACTCAATATACAATTTTCCATAAACATCCTTTTAACATCCATCTTGCGATAAATAGTCAGGTCATAGAACAATGCCAACAAGCGAAGCTCCTTGGCATAGTACTACACCGTAACCTCAAATATCACCAACAAGTCCACAACTTTGTTACCAAAATCCACCCTAAAATTCAAATCCTAGCCTATGCTAATAAGCTCCTACCTACCCATACCCTGCAACAACTTTATTACTTCCATGTCTACCCACACCTCATATATAATATAACTATATGGGGAACACACGACAAAAACAAAAAATATATACACCCACTCGTCAATATCCATAAGCGCATCGTACGCCTACTAGTGCAAGCAGCCCGGCGCTCCCACACTGCCCCTCTTCTACATAAACTAAAATTTCTTGACATCTATAACCTATACATATACAGGGTATGTATCGAAACGCATCCATACATACACTCAACAAAAATAAAACACCAACCAATACATGATAATAAATACATTAGCACTAATACCGCACATAACCATCGCACTCGTTACTCTAAGAAAAGAAAACTATATATAGACGGAAACGACCCGCACTTCACGCAAACTAATGCTAACATATTCAACAAATTACCCGAACATATTTTTCATATAACCAAACTAAGCCAATTCAAAAAAAGAACTTAAGCAATACTTATTAATCAGTAGAGCCTTGGAGCATTCTCAGCCATTATTTTGGTGCCGGCAAATTCGCTTTGGGTACGTACAATTACATTGGGTTCCCGGGGTCCCGGGGGGAGGTCCCCCCGAGCCCCCTATTGCCGAAGGTCGACAGGACGTTCACTTACCGGAGGTAACCGGCATAAACCCTTCTGGCACAACTCTTAGAGCTTTGGAGCATTCTCAGCCATTCATTTTGGAGCCTTGGAGCATTCTCAGCCATTCATGTTGGTGCCGGCCAATTCGCGGGGGTTACGTACAATTGCAGGGCTGTGGTTCTCGGTGGGAGGGCACCCCGGACCCCCTCTTTCCCGTCGACAGGATATGTTCAATGCAGGTACCGGCAAGTACTCCCAAAGAAAAACAAAAAATTTTGGCATTCAGGACACTCCCTAGTGCAAATATTTGCGTGAATTCCAAAAAATTAATGCCAGCATCAACATCGAGTCTGGCGCTAGCCACCCTCCAAATGAGCTCCCAACTCCTAGTTCACAAACCATGATTTATAAGCAGGGGTGCGGAAATGCCCGGGGGGGGGGGGGTTCACAATTTCCAAGTTCCCCCCACCCCCCCAAACCCCCAACCTCCTTCTCCCAACACCTTTCAGGGAAAATAATAATAATAGAAATGAAGGAGGAAAAAGAAGGAGGAGGATGAGGAGGAGGAGGAGGAGGAGAAGAAGAAGAAGAAGAAGAAGAAGAAGTAGAGGAAGGAGGAAGAAGGAAGAAGGAAGAAGAAAGAACAAGAAAGAACAAGAAAGAACAAGAAAGAACAACAAGAAAGAACAACAAGAAAGAACAACAAGAAAGACGAACAAGAAGGAAGAACAAGAAGGAAGAACAAGAAGGAAGAACAAGAAGGAAGAACAAGAAAGAACAAGAAGGAAGAAGAAAGAAGAAGAAAGAAGAAGAAAGAAGAAGAAGAAAGAAGAAGAAAGAAGAAGAAAGAAGAAGAAAGAAGAAAGAAGAAGAAGAAGAAAAAGAAGAAGGAGGAGGAGAAGGAGGAGGAGGAGCCGAAGAAGCCGAAGAAGCCGGAGAAGCCAAAGAAGCCAAAGAAGAAGAAGAAGAAGAAGAAGAAGAAGAAGAAGAAGAAGAAGAAGAAGACCTGACCAGATGTCGTCCTTCTCGTCCTTTTTCTTCTTCTTCTTCTTCTTCTTCTT
>WBZZ01003477.1:12500-45000 GCA_019918135.1 Paulinella micropora
CTTGCGTTTGCCTGCAGGACACCAGCGCCGCCACCGACGCTGCGCGCTGGGAGGCCGCGGTGCGGAGGCCCGCCAGTGAAATCTGCGCAGCCCTGCTGGCTGGCCGGCCCCTGCCTGACCCGTGCCAGTCCCCGCCCACCCGCCCATCCCAACTCCCCTCCCCTAGTCAATATCATGGCCGTTTGTCTGCACGCGCGTATGCATTCTTTCATTGTGTGCGTATGGAGGGCACGCATATATGTGTGCGTGTACAACAGAAAATGATAATAAATTGCCACAAGGCAGATAGGAAGACCAAAGTTAACAAACAGTATGACCTAGGAATTTCTAGCATTCATATAATCGCTCTCCTAATCCGCGTTACGGCGTTTAAATTTATCAGGCTATCCTATTTGTGCGATTTCTTGTGTTTACTGCATAGGTATGCTCCTCCACAGCCCGCAAAGCTTTCCAAAAAACAAGTACAAAATTCAGACACAAAGCTTCACGACATGTATCACGACATATCATACATTTGGGGAGGTTGGAAGAGCCGAAGGAAAGGAGAGGAGGGGCGATGCAAAAGGAGAGGATAGAGGTGCTTGTTTATGCTTCATCTTTTGCCCAACTTGAACAAAATTACTTTGTATGTGGCTGCCACTGATGTTAAAAATGTCCCGCAGCCGTTTTCAAAGTTGGTAGCTCGGTTGGCAGCAACCCCAAATCGGCCATTTTACTACGAATGCAAAACGCCCAAAGTCGGGATCGGCGATCAAAACAAAGCATAGGAAGAGGATGCATGCGGTAATGCTGTATCGAAAGCAGTGCCACATGCATCTTCTTTCTTTGCTTCACTATCTTCAGCATATCCGTGGAAGATGCGATGGTGGAAAAAACTTAGTGAGCGGCGCCTGCATGTACAATGACGTAATGCTCTGCCAGCGCAACTTCATACAACCAGTTCGCCCAGCCACTGGCGACACGAGTGTATGCATGAATTGTCGCTTTTGAACGAATGAAACATTTGTATCATCAGCACGTTCTCTCTGTATCAAAGAGAAGAAAAGTAATATCCAAACGAGCTAAATTGAAACAACAATAGCCCTTTCTAGCTTGCATTAGGAATACGTCTAAATGTCAAGTCTAAGGTGCATTCGCTCCTCGTCGAAAAATGCAAATAACAAAATAATACAACCGAGCAAACCTACATTCAACAGGAAATTGCTGAGCAACAAATCATGGATACTTTCCCAAAAATATTTGATTATTTTTCGAACAACTCTACGTGTTGATTGTAATTTTGTTTGAAGAGGTTGAACCAGCAAAGGCAACTGCATCGACTGGGAAGATCTGCATCTCCTGCCACCACACCGTCATCGGAGCCACTGGAAATATCTGTATCTCCCACTTGCGCACCATCGACGCAGCCGTCTCAAACATCGCCGTTGTGCAACGAGCTTGCACCAACAGAAACCATCGCACATCTATCAATAGATGATATTCCTGCAACTTCAGACCGTGCACCACCACCATCAGCAGAAAATATCTCCAAATCCATCCAATCAACCTTTCCTCCCAGAAAGAAAGCAAGAACTCAGCCGCTGGCGAAACTATTATAAATATTCCAGCAATATGTAATTTGTCACTTTATGTGACGTCCGAAGATAGAACTGAGACTCAGTCTCTATTTTGTTCTACGACTTTACCGTTCTCTACCCCGCACTTGAAGTTCAAGTGGTAGTACTCATTAGTATCATAACTAAGTGACGATTTTGTTTCACTAAGCTCCGGCAATAGCAGTGTAAATTGATTTGTCACTTTAGTGTGACGTCCGACTGTAGAACTGAGACTCAGTTTCTATTTCGTTAATATTGAGACTTTCCAGTTTTCTGCCCCGCGCTTGACAATGGACAAATTTGTTTAATATAGTATTTAGTCATATCGGCCATATACATGTTTTACATAGTTATTAATACTAGTTCTGGTACTGGTGGCAGTCAGTTCCTTCATAGGACTGATGATTGCTTTACCTTTCATACTCAGCTGTATTTCCTTTATTTAAGTTTAGGCGGGTAGTTAGTTTAATTTGATTGAGCCCGTGTCTGGTTCAGTTTCCTTCTGTCTAAATAAAGACCAAGTGAAATACAGAATGGGAACCCCTCCCCCGGCAACCTAGTAATGTTACAACGGGTTATGGAGCCTTGGTGGTGCTTCGTCTGCGTGGGCTCGGAGCTGGAGCTATGCTTCAAGCTGTGCAAACCGCAATAGGGGGGAGGTAAAGTCTAGGGAATCGGCGTGGGGGTGTTCTTCGGCTACCGTGATGGCGGCAAAAGTCCAGCAGCTAGGCTGGGGAACATTTTCGCTTTGAGACACTGTGATCAGACTCTCAGTTGCTCGGTTCGAGCATTCGTCAGACTCTTTAGTTGCTTGGGGTTGAGAACCCAGTGGCGTCGACAAAAGAATTTAATGTTGTTTGCCATTTCACCGAAGCAGGTGACATGCAAAGTGATGGTGAGAGAGTGACAGGAGGGACCCAGCCAAAAGTGGGCGCAGTCGCCAAAAGGTGGGCTCAGTCCTCAGAAGTCCTGCACAACAAAGAACCGGTAGGTTACTCATCACAAATGTGGGCGACAAGGAAGAAACTTTGAGTGGTCCTTGTCGTTATGTGTGGCATGTTGGCTACACTAGCAAGAGGTATGGCAGCCCCTCATCAAGGGCGACACCTGAGAACATGTAAAATGCTTAAGGACAATAAGGGAGTGCAGGCAAGCACAAATGACTTGTTCGTTTGCCATGTTCGGCAAAAAATTGTTGACAAATTTACCGGTGGTTCCGGACATTTTTTCCAAAAGTTTGCTGGGCAGCAGGTGGTGCTGTCTGCCGGTTTCGGCTCTTTCGTGAACAGTAGTTGATGCTGAGGACAGGTGAGCTGTGGGACAGTTTAGGGACCTTATGTGCCTCGTTTTCTACGGTTTTGGGGCAGTGGTTTGGACATTTAAAGGATTTAGTTGGTCATGGTTGGACTTTGGGAAGTGAAGGTGGAAAATGTTGTTGTTTATGGCCATTGGGTTAAGTTTTAGACGGTGACGTTCAGTATTATTATTTGCAAAGGTGTTGGCCAGGTGCTATGTATATTTTAGTGAGCAGCCTTCGTTTTTGGGCGACAGTTGGACGTTGAGTTTTCCTTGTTGCAGTCGGACAGTGGCATGGGACGTTAAGCTATGAAGACTGGTTATTAAGCAGGGGGGAGTGTGGAAAATTTGTTATATTTTACCGTAGTAGTTTGTTCGTTGTGCTTGTCAGCATCTCGTCCATTTACTTGGTTGTGTTCGTGACACTGTTGAACATGCATTAATGTATTTGACGTTGACATATACATATATGTATCTTCATATTGCGTGTTGGTCATTTTCCGTGCGAATGGTATGGATTGCTCATGTATGCGATATTCAACAGTGATGTTGATGTGCTTATTGCTTAACATTGTGTTTAAGGTGTTGCTGTTTGAATTGTGACCATATTTTATTAATTAACTTGTTTGACTGTTGTCTGGCTTTATGACATTTACTATGTTGGCTCATATCGGCCGCTATTCCTAAATAGGGGCAGCAATGGACAAATATTTATATATATAGTATTTAGTCATATCGGCCTTTCCATGTTTTACATAGTTATTAATACTAGTTCTGGTACTGGTGGCAGTCAGTTCCCTCATAGGACTGATCATTGCTTTACCTTTTATACTCAGCTGTATTTATTTCCTTTGTTTAAGTTTAGGCGGGTAGTTAGTTTAATTTGATTGAGCCCGTGTCTGGTTCAGTTTCCTTCTGTCTAAATAAACACCAAGTGTCTGAAGTACAGAATGGGAACCCCTCCCCCGGCAACCTAGTAAAGTTACAACGCTTGATTCTTAGCTGACTGAGTCCAAGTACTCAACTTAGTATCCGATGATAACCTAGGGGTATTTATGAGAAAAATCAAAACTGCTGAGTTGTGAATTTCAATAAAATAGCATGATCAGTAACTGTATTATAACACCCCTGCAACGAATCCTCCCACTCATCATGTTCCGCCCTCGGTTGATAATTACATTACTCAATCGGCCCGGTGTAAGTCTTGACTCAACCCCCTGCGAGGAAATGAAAAGTTACCAACCGACATTCACTCGAATACACATACGGCTGTCACTGCTTTCATAGGCTTTGACCTCAAAATATTTCCGACTCTGAGGTCAGGGAAGTCACACTCAAGTTGACAAAAATACTCTGGATTGGTCAATTCCAGTTTATTCAGTATATTAATACTTGCATGACAGCATCATTGTATGTTTTTATACCGGCGCCCCCTCAGCGGCTTCGAGTCTTTAGTGGATTCGCCGGTTTAAAAATAATAAAACATATGCACTCAAGTTAAATTCTTCAGATCACCCTGATTCAGAAACGATCTTCACGATTTTAAATTATTTTAGCAGTTTTGACAAACGAACTCAAGCATTTGAAGTTGTATATATATAAAAAAAGTTACCATTTCTTGTGGAAAATATTTCGAAAACTTTGTCAAAAAGACAGGTCGGGCCATAAGAAGTTTTTTTGCTGATTCAATGTGGTGCAAAAAATGGTTTGCAACCACGATTATGTTTAAAGAATCTGTTTTTGCTTGTTATTTTCTTCAACTAGCTTTTGAACTATCAAACGTTATCAGTAGTAGGCTAACCTCATGGGGGATTATACCACTAATCCAATACCTAACCTGGAAGTATCTTCATAACTTTATACCAACCTATTTACAGTAGTTTTTTCCACTGATATTAATAATATTTAACGTTTGGACTTACTATGTCAACCGGCTTCGTTTCAAGTTTCCCCATATCTGCAATGATTTTTTGACTAGCCGTACTACTTTCTTTCCAATTCTACCAAGACACACCCGACACTGTGACCTCGCTACCAATGAAATTGAACCAGCTTTCCCTCCACATAACCTGACCTCAGAAACTGACGTCGTGAGCACAGCTCACAAGCCCTGCAGACCATAGTCATAAACTTACTTCAGAAACTGACGTCGTGAGCACAGCTCACAAGCCCTGCAGACCATAGCCATCACCCTCAGCTAAACTAAACCCTTGCTCTACTCATAAACCAGCCCTAGTACTCGTACAGCCTTGAACTCTGCAAAGGGGTGAGCACGGTCACGCGTGGTCCGGTAACCCCTGTGATTAAATAACTATTTCTCGAAAGTTAAATCTGCATCCTTGCCCTGCTCAGGGTCGACACGCCTGTACAACCAGGCCGCCTACTATGAGAAATCATAGCAGAGATAAGTACTGCCCTGGAGTCACCTCCCACTAAAACCCCTGGCGTTGATTAGGTAATTACCCGGTCACTCACGGACCTAGTACCTTTATACACTCCGGTTTGCTGAGAGACTTCGTTAGAAGCCGCGATGCCCAATCGACACTTTAATCCGCAAGTAGATAGCAGAACTGACAACTCAGAGGTAGTAACGAAACTGAATGAAAGTCCGCACGACTGTAATATTACACAATGATTATTGTCCAATCCTGAATGCCAATAAAATCTGTTACATCCGTTACTCTTATTGACTAGAACTACACGGTCATTCGACTATACGAATAAATTACTTTCCCA
The DNA here is from genome assembly GCA_019918135.1 of Paulinella micropora. Lineage (NCBI taxonomy): Eukaryota > Cercozoa > Imbricatea > Euglyphida > Paulinellidae > Paulinella > Paulinella micropora. Next base: position 18,128 of record WBZZ01003477.1, read on the forward strand.
CTCATAAAGCAATTACTAACGGTAAACGTAGTTAACCTTCCAACGCTCCCCCTTAGTTCTATGTCGATATGCAAGTAATGATTAATACCTCTATGATTAATAACTATTGCAACGTGATAAATGGCCACCATTTCAAATTGTAAGATTGAAATGGTTGTTAAGTCACAGAACTGAAAAATCGCCATTCCATTCCAGTCCAACCGCTTTTGTTTCGTTACCACAATGGCATCTCGATGTTACGATTAAAACATCAGCAGTAGGTCTTTCAAGTATGACCATATTAGTACGTAAACTGAATTACAACACCGACTCATTGAGTCCAATATAATTAGTTGAATTCTGCCATTATTCCGCCAATAATGAAAATTACGCGACGTACAGTCGGCACCCGATGACTGAATGATTGCCCTCTTCCCGCTCTCGTCGCAATACGATCGATGGTGGTGCAAACCACACGCCTCGCATTTGCGCTCGACTTTCAAGTCCACGGGAACATCTTCTCAATGCGCTCGACTACTACCTGCGCGAAACACTTCCTGCACACTCCAAAGAGAGGAAACTCACAACAGAACAACATTAGTTGACTCTGCGGAAATTTGCGTATTTTACGTGAGCTTACAGACTTCAGAAATAAATTTATGGATCAAGTTTTACCATGAACTTACTCACGAGATATTCAAACTGATCTTTTGGAACATGTTTTGTTAGTACGTCTGCAATCTGTTTCTTTGTCTCTACTTTCACAAATTTAATCTCATTATCTCTCTGTGCGTGATGAATGAAATGAATATCTTGGGGTAAGTGTTTGGTGCGTGGTCCTGACATTCCCCTTTCAGCTGAAGATAGTCTGAGCGTTGTCCTCATAAAGCTCTATCGGTCCCTTCTGTGCTATTTATAACTCTTCCGTGATATGTCGGATAGCGAATCCCTCCCGTATACATTCTGCTGCCGCGAAAATTTCAGCGTCATTAGAGCTGAGTGCGATTCTTGTCTGTCGCTTTGACAACCAAGCTACCGGGTCTCCTCCCCAAAGCACTACGTAACCTGTGCATGACTTTCCTGTCTTTTTACAGACTTTATGAGCTGCATCGTGCCACAGAGTAATCCGCGGGTATGTTCTTCCTTCTTGAGATGATCTAGGCCCGTGAAATGCGATACCGCGAAATGAACTTTTCAAATACCTAAAGATCCTAACTAATAAGGCATAAGCAAGTCCTGGGTCTACTTTCTGCATAACGCTAGCTGCATTGAGTGCTTGATCTGCGTCGGGGCCTGTCATCTTTGTTAGAAACAAAAGCTTCCCTACCAAACTAGGTATTGAATGTTTCCTAAGGGCGCTGGTTTCTCCCATCGGTTTGGGCTCATGCTCAGCACTAGGAGTACTGACTGGTCGAACATCGGCATATCCTACATCCTTTAAAATTTGCTTCTGATACTTCTTCTGATGCAATAAGATGCGTCCTCCTTCCTGAAATATCTCTATCCTTTTGAACTCCTTAGCCACTCCCAATCGTTTGAGAGGATAAAACTTTTCTAGCTTACTAGCAAAACATTCGTACGCTTGTTCGTTAGGAGCTGAGAAAATAAGATCGTCTACATGGAAAATACCTATGATAGCGTCTCTTGTGGGTTTATCCTTTTCTACGAACATACATAGATCTGAGTCTAGTAACCTGAATCCTAATTCCTCCAACTTAGGGGCTAATATCTCATACCATCTTCTACCAGCTTGCGGCGCGCCATACAAAGCTCCATCTACTCTCCATATCATGCCCTCATGTCCTCTCTGTCTATCCCATCGGGTGCATAAGCATAAACAGGATCATGCATGCGTGCATTCAGATAAGCATTTTTGAAGTCTATACCGTACAGCTTATGTCGATGCCATGCGCTTAGATAAAAAGAGTAATGAGCGATGCGCGGCACAAGGTACAAATAATTGATTCGTGTTATAGCTAACTCCTGGCTCTAGCATATCCCCTTAGAGCTAACCTTGACTTAATGAACTTCCTTCCCTTCTAGTCTAGTTTAACTTTATGTACCCATGTGAGTCTCACTACTTTTACTCCTTTATTTTAAGCTTCCTTGGGGCTTACCCACGTGTAAGTGTTGAAAGACTTTAGAGCTTCAATCTCTTTATCCATCCCTGCCTTCAACTCTTTTGCAGTTAAGCCCTCATTTACGATTGCCTTTGGTACCTTTAGTGTCAGGTACAGTAGCGCAGTGCTGTGATCCTCTACGATACTTTCTGCGGACATATCGGGGTGCTCTAGTCCTCCGGCTGGTCTTATAATTATCCTATCTATCCGATACTTTTTAATCTCGCTGTCTAACATCTTTTCTACTTGACCGTCGTCGAAAGCTACAAAGTGACTGCCAATGGGCTTAGGCAGTTTACGGACTTTAAGTCTATCTCCTTTCTCGCATGGTTCTAAGACTCTTCCTTCTCGTTTTACTGACTGCCAATTATCTTCATATCCTTCCTTGGCCCATTCTTCTCCGAAAGCTACTCCCGGCACAGTAACTCTCTCTCCTGTCAATGTAGCTGCTATAACGGCTGCCTTCTTTTCTGGAGGTGGCTGCGTGACTGGTGTTCTAATCTTAGCTCCTCGTTTCCCTCTTACTATGTTAGCTGTTGTGATTTTGTCACTTTGCTCCCAAGTGAGGCCCTTATTGGGCGCGTCTCCCTCTACGTACCTCCTACTAGGGTGGTTGGCTTCGGGGCTTCGCGCCTCTAACGATATGACAGGTGTTAGCCCATCAGCCTTGTTGTCAGCTAGTTCTACCTGTGACTCTGATGGGAGACCAGAATCTGGACCAAAAGTGCCCTTGGCTTCCTCTAACTCCTCAATGACATGTTCTTCTAACTCCCCTTCAACTCTAAGGTCGGGTTCGTCTCGTGGCTGTTCTAGCTGTCCGTTGTCAATACTCTCCCCTCAGATTCCTCGTCATCCCATTTGACTTCTCTGGGTGGGTGAGCCTGCTTACCTACTACATGAGGGTCAAAACGTACATTACGCACGTTAGTAATGATCTTACGACCATCCCATACTCTATAAAGTTCCTTAAACACATCGTATCTAAGCAACATTACGCGCTTTCCCCTGTAGTTCCCTTTCCCTACCTGCTTTCCTATATACATTACACCTAAACATCCTATAGGCTTTAGTTGTCGGATAGCTGGCTTGTAACGAAGACATTGCTCAAAAGGTGAAGTGCCTTTCCTAGGTCCTGTCGTGGCTGGTAGAATGTTATGCAAGGTTGTGGCTGTATGCTCCATTTCAGCCCAATACTGTAGGCAAGTTAGCCTCGTATCGCATGGCCCGGGCCGGTCCGGCTGTGATGTCATTGACCTTTTCAGCAATAGGATTGCCATCTTTGTCACCTGGAGCGCTAGTCTTCCAAATGAATTGAAGTGGTTTCCACCACTCCATGACTTCAGTTGGGACATCAAACTCGTTATCACAAGTGATCTGTCTGACTTTCCTTCCTGTCTGCCTCTCAAACCATGCCACAGCTTGCTTTAGACGATCTACGAATTCATTCTTATAACGTAAGTAAAAATCCTTGATGTACCCCGAGTAACCATCGGTTACGCAAAACTCATAGTACTTACCGTGAATTGACATGACCGCCCACGGTCCGGAAGTATCTACATGAAAAATCTCACAAGGGTAACTCGCTCTCCTAATTCTATTAGCCTTAAATCGGGGCAACACTTTAGCTTTCCCCATCATACAAGCTTCGCAAAATCTAACTCTATCTTCGTTTCTTGTCACTTTCCTTCCCATTGCCTTGCCTAATGCATAGGCCTTTGGTAATGCCCGCTACACTGATGTATGAATCTGTTTACCCTCTTTGCCTTTCTCGGGATACATGGCATATAAAGCGCTGCATTTAGCTTCCTTATTCTCACTTACTCTCGCTTCTTTGCTCTCTTTTTCTCTCTCTTTGGGGCTTCCCGCCCCGATTACCCCGTCTTTTTCTTTCTCACTTTGGGGTCGTAACGCCCGTTGATGTTGGGGGCTTGTCTTCTTCGTTATCCCAGCGATAAAGCATTCCGGGTGTCATTCTCCCCCTGACGATCACGTCACTCTCTTTGATCCTTATGGGGTGCTTAAGGATTAGTAGTTGCCCGTTCTGATGTATTATAGACCGGTGGTGGTTGTGGTCCATGTTTCCTGTAGAAATGATATTAACCGGCTCCCTAGAGTCCAACAACATATCCTTTTTCACCAAAACTGGTTTTCCCGATCCATCGATTCTGGTCAATCGTGCTTCCTCCATGTCTCTCACTACACTCTCTCCGTTTCCGGTGATTAAGCTGACGGGTTCAATCTCTCGAACGTTGCGCAAGATGTGTGGGGCACAGGCTATGTCTCTTGATGATCCACTATCCTGTACTATCATCTTCTCTTTTCGACTTACCGTCTTGCTGTCGTCTACCATGAGGTTGTGGTCCTGTTCCGTGTCTTTCTCTCTCTCTTGCTTTTGGAGCCTCTCATTTCTTTCCTGTTCAAACCTCTCCTCGTACAGCCAGTCTAGCTCTTCGCGTGCCTCACAATACGCTTTATAACTGATTAGCTTACATGCCCTAATCTCGTCTGAGCATCTGGAGTCTTCTAGGTTGTCTGGGTCATGCTCATCTGCTTCCTCTGAGTCTGAATGTCCGTCAATCAATGTCCCTTCTTTTCCTATCAAACTCCTTTTTCTTCTGAGCCGCTTGTTCTGGACTAAAGAACTCTGGGCATCCTCTGAGTGCAACTTACGCAGATATGCGTTCAAAGTACCCCCTCTCTCTTCTAACTCATGCCAAATCTTCATCAAGTGGGGCATTGATCTCACTATGTAAAGGGCGAATTGATTGTTGTGGTTCTTAGCCATGTCTAATATCCCGTAATCAATGATGGCCAGGAGTTCAGAGTAAAACTCGTTTTCCTTGCCGTCAGGGTCATAGCACAGTCCTTCCTTCACTACTATCTGTTCTGCTCCCTTCGTCAGTGCGTATAGCAGTCTAGCTATTTCTGTCTTCTCAGGTCTTGGATGTCCCTCGCTATGTCTGAACGCACGTTCCCACTTAACTGAGTCCTGGGCTACCAACCAGTACGGCGGAGTTAAAGATCTTTTATGAGGCCTCAACGATCCTCCTCCCCAGCATACCACCGAATGGTTATGGATTGGCATCACAGTTTAACGCCGTAAGAGCATTGGGCTGAATAATAATAATAATAATAATAATAATAATAATAATAATAATAATAATAATAATAATAATAATAATAATAATAATAATAATAATAATAGTGCTTCTCTGTCAATGGCTGATGCATTTCTGCACATGCGCCTCCATCGTCTCACCCGTGAGGGGAGTACGAAGAATTGACGATAGGCTCTAATGACACCCCCGCAAGGGCAGTTCCAACACTTCCAGACGGACCGGTATGTTCAATGAAAATACTGGTGGCACCGACGGGAATCGAACTGGCGACAGGGCCCAGATGGTAGGACTTGACCACTGGGCTATCACGGTGTCCAATAATAATAATAATAATAGTAATAATAATAGTAATAGTGCTTCTCTGTCAATGACTGATGCAAATCTGCACATGCGCCTCCATCGTCTCACCCGTGAGGGGAGTACGAAGAATTGACGATAGGCTCTAATGACACCCCCGCACGGGCAGTTCCAACACTTCCAGACGGACCGGTATGTTCAATGAAAATACTGGTGGCACCGACGGGAATCGAACTGGCGACAGGGCCCAGATGGTAGAACTTGACCACTGGGCTATCACGGTGTCCATAATAATAATAGTAACAAAAACATAAATAATACTAAAAATAATAATTATGATTACAATGATAAAAATACTAATAATGATAATAGTAAGTATAGTAATGGTAATGATAATCGGAAAGATAAATTTTTTAAAAAAATATATATATAATAAAAATAAAAATAAAATAATAATAATAATAATAATAATAGTAATAGTAATAATAATAATAATGATAATAATAATAATAATAATAATAATAATAATAATAATAATAATAATAATAATAATAGTGCTTCTCTGTCAATGGCTGATGCATTTCTGCACATGCGCCTCCATCGTCTCACCCGTGAGGGGAGTACGAAGAATTGACGATAAGCTCTAATGACACCCCCGCAAGGACAGTTCCAACACTTCCAGACGGGCCGGTATGTTCAATGAAAATACTGGTCCAGACGGATCGGTATGTTCAATGAAAAATACTGGTGGCACCGACGGGAATCGAACTGGCGACAGGGCCCAGATGGTAGAACTTGACCACTGGGCTATCACGGTGTCCAAATAATAATAATAATAATAATAATAATAATAATAATAGTGCTTCTCTGTCAATGGCTGATGCATTTCTGCACATGCGCCTCCATCGTCTCACCCGTGAGGAGAGTACGAAGAATTGACGATAAGCTCTAATGACACCCCCGCAAGGGCAGTTCCAACACTTCCAGACGGACCGGTATGTTCAATGAAAATACTGGTCCAGACGGAGCGGTATGTTCAATGAAAATACTGGTGGCACCGACGGGAAGGGCCCAGATGGTAGAACTTGACCACTGGGTTATCACGGTGTCCATAATAATAACAATAATAATAATAATAATAATAATAATAATAATAATAATAATAATAATAGTAGTAGTAATAGTGCTTCTCTGTCAATGGCTGATGCAAATCTGCACATGCGCCTCCATCGTCTCACCCGTGAGGGGAGTACGAAGAATTGACGATAGGCTCTAATGACACCCCCGCAAGGACAGTTCCAACACTTCCAGACGGACCGGTATGTTCAATGAAAATACTGGTGGCACCGACGGGAATCGAACTGGCGACAGGGCCCAGATGGTAGAACTTGACCACTGGGCTATCACGGTGTCCAAATAATAATAATAATAATAATAATAATAATAATAATAATAGTGCTTCTCTGTCAATGGCTGATGCATTTCTGCACATGCGCCTCCATCGTCTCACCCGTGAGGGGAGTACGAAGAATTGACGATAAGCTCTAATGACACCCCCGCAAGGGCAGTTCCAACACTTCCAGACGGGCCGGTATGTTCAATGAAAATACTGGTCCAGACGGATCGGTATGTTCAATGAAAATACTGGTGGCACCGACGGGAATCGAACTGGCGACAGGGCCCAGATGGTAGAACTTGACCACTGGGCTATCACGGTGTCCATAATAATAATAATAATAATAATAATAATAGTGTATCTCCTGCCAATTGCTGAGCCAAAAGGCCATGTGCATCCAGTCCTCCATTCCATAAGGAAAGTCTCCACACCAATCGGTGGAATAAAGGAAGTGACGGCATAGAACATTACTCTAGGAGCTTTATACCAATCAGCCCATGGAAAGGACCGATGGCCTATGTACTCCCTAAATAATAATAATAATAATAATAATAATAATAATAATAATAATAATAATAATAATAATAATAATAATAATAATAAATCTAACCTCATGGAACCCCCTTTCTAAGATGATAGCCCCTCCTCGCAACGACGGAAATACCACCGATACTGCGACTGCGAACCTACTTTCACCAACACCATGACGCTATCACTCACCATCGGACATTAATCATCAACCCTAACCAATACCCCATCATCCACACCTTAGCTTGACCCCAGAGAAGCACTACAACAGCTGATTCCACTGGCCCGGCTCCTGAGGCCTTACAGTCCTAACCAACGAGGACGGTACGGTCTCTTGACCAGGTCCAGTGGGCCCAACTGACTCGCGATAGACCTTTTGGGCTAGGAACAACAGAGCTGGTCACGAGACGCCCGCGGGTGGGCACTCTAGATCTTACTAGATCTACTGGTCCGACACAGCCAAGGGAGACCAAACGGTCCCAGCCGCCGGCCCTGATACGATGTCCACATAACCCTGGACTTGTCATCAGGGACGGAGACCAAGACTGCACCACATGGTCTTATCTGATAACCCTCCAACACCCCCGGAATTATATCTCAAATTACCGCGACGCCTGCCCATAACCTTATCCTCTCACCCACCGACCATCCGTCATTCCATCCTGCCGATCTTATAAACATGTCGTTACGTTCTATCCCTTAGGCAGTCAAAAACTCACAGTGATCTAACCTCTGAGCCCCAGCGACCCGCGCTACTCAACCCCTCCGCTAGGCATCTGCCCTAATACCAAGGCTGCAGGTGCAACTCCTCGTTTGGGGATACAACTCGTCGGAACAAGAGCGAAACCTAATCAGGGACTTAGAAGTATCTAACACCGGAGCCCCACTCCGGTCTAGAATCCGATAAGTCCCCCCTAGGTTTAGCCACTTGGTCCCTCCAACTTACGACCAGACAAAATTCCCCATCTATTACCAAGCATTCTAACCCACGACCCCTGACCCAACCTATGGATCCACCTACATTGGTGCCAACGTTACCAGCCGGATTCTACAAAACCCTACCAAACTGGGGTCACACATGTTTCGTCAACAGTGCAGTACATTACCTCTTCCCCCTCTACGAGTGGCTGCATCATCATGATCCCAATGGCGCCTGGACTACATCTCCGATCGCAGCCCTCCACTGTGCTATGGCAGAAGCCCGCGACAACCGTGTCCCCAAAGACAACACCACCCACGCCCTAGCTATCCTCTTAGGAGACGCTTGCCGCCACTTGCCGTCAATGCTCACGATTTCCATACAGCAAAAATGTGCGGAGCAGCAAGTCGCAACTGACCCGGGCAACCACACACTTAGCAAGAGTAAACCAGGCTGCGCGCAAGAGTTCCTTACCTATGCTATGGACCAAATTCTCACCAAGCTACAAGCTCCCCCCACCACCGCTCCGAATGGCGACACCATACTACTCCCACCTTCTGACGGAAACCCGGACCACCGACGCGCCTCTCTGTTCTTCAGGACCCGTACAGAAACCAACTGCCACCGCTGCAATTATCACTCCTAACGTATGTCTCCCCCTTCCCTACCCTACGATGCAAGCTTCCAGACTCACACCTAGGGAACCGTGCTGGAGACGCTCCAGTCTGCATTGAGACTGGCATACGCCAGATGCTTCACATCAACACCCCGCCGGACAACAGCAGCCTTCGATGCGACTGTCCGGAGGAAAAACGACAAGCCCTGTCCAAACAACCCGAGAACACCTGGAATGCCCCCCGCCCCCCCCCCCCCCCAGACGTCCTCAGCGTGGAAATTGACCGCGTCACCTATGACGGACACCGACGGACACAAGCAACTGTCTGTTACAACAGGACAATCAGTCAACAACAACTACCTGATCGTCGACATGGAACGCCTCGACCTATCAGCCCACTTCTCACCCGTGTACCACCCACCGACCCGCACTGTATGAACCTCGCGCTATGATCCTCCACTGGGGAACAAAAGTATCGAACGGTCACTATCGAACCATCCGATGGCGCCACGGAGTCGGCTGGATTCTACATGACGACGATAAATGCTATCTCCTCACCGGATGGTCCCCAAACGGCCTAGTTGCAAAATTCACGGAAATCATTCAGACGCCTGCGACCCCTGGGTCTGCACCCCAGCCTGCGCTACTACAACAACACCAACAGGGCACAAAAGCGATAGTCGTGCTACTGGCCAAAGAAATCACAGCAGTCTTGTACTGCCGAGTCAGCACCTGGCGTCCCCGACAAGGATACAGCCCCGACCCCAACTTATTCAAACTTCCGGTAGACTATCCCCAACTTCAGACACCTACCGGAAACCTCCAGCGACTACCCCAAATGGACCCACGGCCCACCCATCAGCTTCCTCGTCCCCAGGGACTCAGCGCTGACCTCCCGGGACATCATCAACCAAGGCCCGCAGGACACCGTGCAGTACCTCCTTATGTCAACTTCCTACAACTATGGCACCACACCTACAAAGCCATCATCAAAGAGATGCATACCAAATACGTATCCACCCTTAAACACGAATTGAAATGCGCAACAGGGCCCACATTTTTGCGCAAGCGCCCGGCCCAGATTGTGACCTGATCATAGGCTACGAGTTCGCGGGGGCAGTGCTGACCCCGATCATCATGAAGTCCTTACCTTCCTACCTGTGGAAACGAGTACGTGAAATCACTGGCCTCAACACCAATGGAGCAGTCCTAAGAGCCTGCGGCATCTACAACCACCCACTCATCAGGAGAGAGAACGGACCAACATAAGTCACCAGAAGGCAAGAGAATCTACAACGATAGGGATCAGCAGAATCTGGCAGAAACCAACGCGTGCTCAACACACCATTAACATAACCAACGAGTAATCAACGAGCAATTTGCAAAGCCAACGGTCACCGTTGAACCATGCTCATAACAAACGAGTACTACCCAATGATTCCAGACCAACGAGTACCCAGCAAGCTAGCAAACCCAAACTACCGGAGCCTGTGACCCTACCCCCCCGACCGTGACTGTCACGTATGAAACCACCCTTTCATACAGAAGGCTGCCCACACGTGTTTGGTATGTCTCGGCCACCTGTCTTTCCCCTTTTGACGGATCCGGTCTCAGAGTCAGCCCGGATTACTATGATGATTCGGAGTCCTCTCATTTGGGGGTTAAGCGTCGTACTGGTTACAAGGACACTTGTGATTCGGTAGTTGTCGGAGCCAACACGTGAGTGCGGATGAGGCCTGTCAAAAAGTCCTTATCTGCTTACGAATACGGTAAGTTATTAAAAGCCCCCCCCCCCCCCCCCCCACCGTGACATTGGGCACCCGCCGGGCAAAGAGGCAATGACTGAAAAGAACGTTGAATTGATTGTTCACTGAACTGAAGTCATTTCTGGGCCGGACAGAATCGAAAATTGGCAAGTTTCTGGACGGAATCGAAAACCCACAGTGAGAGACTCCAATCGAAACAGTTTGCCGCTGCAGAGCAGAATATATTATAACGGGCCGGTCAAAATGACCCTGTAGGCGCAGATAGGTAAATATGCGACCTTTTCTTATACTCCTATACACAGTGATGTATAGAAGAGCTATATCTCTTAAGATGTAGTTATATCCGTTTTTATTTATATACCTTTGAGCCGGTTGAAAACGATAATATTACGATTCATAACCGGTACTACTTTTTTAAGCAGTATAATATTATCGTTAGGGGTGACACTGGGAAATGCCTCTCTTTTTCCTTTTTGTTGCTTGGCTCTGACCGTCTCCTACATTTTCCGCCATAACTGGTTTCCTCTCTTTGCAGAGGAGGAAGATTAGGTTATTTTCAGAGTGCTGTGGAATTGGAAGGATTAATACCCCGGCTTACAATAAATACTATCTTTTGATTATAACCGACAAAAGTGGAGTCCCAGCCTAGATTTTTTATATCCTCCAAATTTCAATTCAGCAATTTGAAAATAGCCACTCCCCTAAGCAAAGCAAGAAGGAAAGGTAGTGGAGGAGTGTAGGAAAGGAGCTGGGGAGGTGTTAGTAGCTTGCAGTGCACAAAAACAACAGTGAAATCTTGCACAGAGGCCCATAAAGCGGCACGACAAGACACTCGTTGTGTGTACGATTTTGACACCTCAGGCAGTGTGTTTGGAGAGTGTAGGGGGCATAGAAAGTGTACTTAGTGGGACAGAAACATTAGGGGGGCTCACTGGCGTGATTGTCGACACATTGTCGAGCCAGAGGAGTGCTTAACAAACACACACAAGGAGAAGGAAAACACCCTCCTATCAGTTCTGTCAACACTTCTACACGTATACCTACACATACTCCTCACGGGGAGAATAACCAACAATTACACGCTCTAACTCTTGTTTGCACTGCCACAAACACGCAACACACACAAACGTTGTTGACACGTCAATACGTGCAACGAGGCAGAAGGAAAACAAACAAACGACACACATACAGAGTCCTATTCCTTTGGCATAAAACCTGTTTATACAAACAACACCCATCCCACACCAAAGAAGGTAGCCATCTCTCAAAGCGGTGGTAGGCCAGTTCTATTAAGACATAGGCTGGGGGAATTGAGTGTAAATTGAAGACAGGGAGGCTAAAAAGGAGTGTGTTTTGGGAACAATTTTTATTTTTGTTCACAAACAACGAAACACACAACCCACATCACACGCAAACACTCCACACGTGTTGTGTGGTGTCACCAAGGTCAGCAAGGACAAGAACTCGGATACCGAGCAGCTCCTAAGACATCAACGACAAGTGTGTGAAGAGTCACCAGCACTCGGTACACACACAGGCATACACACTCTCGTAGACACACAGACGAGACACACACCTCACATCACACCCAAGCACTAACAACGTGTGTGTGGTGTCAAATAGGTCACCAAGAACAAAAACTCTGACACCGAGCAACTCACAAGGCATCAGCCGTTGTTGTGTGAAGAGTCAGCAGCACTCGGTACCGACACACACACACACACACACACACACACACGAGAACACTCACAAACACACACCCCATAACTCAAAAAGGCAAAGCTTCGGTTGGTTTTTGAGTTGGGAAAGGTTCTTTCACAAAAGGACAATAACAGTGACCTATTGGGCTGAGCCCAGAAAGGATCATTGAAAACCTTTTTGAACGATTCTTGATTGTGTACGCACGAGGGTGGAGTACGGTTGCTAACCGACTTGTTTGTGAAGCACAAGTGTGGTGTACTTTGTCAGGGTGCACACGTACACATCGTCTGGCTTGGCAGAAGGAACAGCAAGGCTTCCCCCGACAGAGGGGGAGGGTGAGTCCACCAATCCTTGACTGTTATTTGTTGATTGTTGTGTTGGGTGTGAGTTGGTTGTCGTGTTGTATAACATCGTGCTTGACACAAGCATTGACGACACAGTGAACAGAACACACGACAACAAAAGACAAACACAACAGCACACTTATACAACACGAGAACATACGACTCCATCTGCTCGTTTCAACCCTTCAGGGGCACACTGAACATGGCGTGGATGTGGTGTTGATACTCTTGACTGATTCCTTGCAATTGCGTGGTAGCCTGCGATTACCATGATGGCATGTTGTGGCTGACGATGGTCGATAGCTGAATGCGAGTGAATCAATGAATTGGCAAATGATAATTGTTAACCTTTGTGGCGGTGCTGGTGAGAATTATTGCAGGCTCTAAAACGAGATCATCCATCGCTATAAAACTCGACATGCCTGACGAAACAGACGGTAACGATACGCCCGCCACAGGCGGCGCTTTTACCACTCCCGCAAGGGGAGGAAGCGGAGCACAGGAGGAACCTGTCCCTCGCTCCCCATGGAGAGCGCCCGACAATGGGTTGGTAATTCCGGCTCGTGCAATTCAAACGAAGGTAGTGCTGGACCGATACCGAGGCCCAGCCGAGGGATGGCCAGGCAACCCTTCAGATGACAAGGAACATGGGACCAACCCAAACGACAACTCGATGCATCTTTTCCCGAATAACATGTATGAGGAGGCAACTTAGAAGAAAAGAAGAAAGAAGAAAGAGGAAGAAGAAAAGAAGAAGAAGAAGAAGAAGAAGAAGAAGAAGAAGAAGAAGAAGAAGAAGAAGAAGAAGAAGAAGAAGAAGAAGAAGAAGATATTGTATTACCATTATTACCATGTATTATTATTATTATTACTATTATTATTATTATTATTATTATTCCTTGGAGTGTTGACTGTGACATATTTGAGGGAAATCCCGATGAAAAAACCTAGTCACACTTGCTAAACAGAGTTCCAGCCCAATGGCCTCAAGGCGTTAAACTGTGACGCCAACTCATAACCCTTTGGTGCTAGATGCTGGGGAGGAGGGTCGTTGCGCGCGTAAAAGATCTTAAACTCCGCATATGCTGGTTGATAGCCCAGGACCCAGCAGACACCAGATTGTTATGGGTGGGGTTTCGAGGCAGCTCTAGCAACCGCGCTTGGTGTATGCACTTGCACATTCGGTGACGTCTTGCAAGAGGTTGCTGGGACTGCGGAATAACCTCGGCTTAGTGCAGTCTTGCCCTCAGGAGCTCCATCGGTGGCCCCGATCATCAGGCGAGAGACTGACACGGGGGGGTGGAGGACCTCGAACAAGGGTATTGGAGGCTTATGTCCGTTGAGGATATGCCATTAGCTGCATCAGTACGCCTCAGATATAGTATTATTATTATTATTATTATTATTATCATTATCATTATTATTTTTTAAGTCTTATTCCTACACATTATTAATATAATCACATCAAGACCTAGTCTCATGTCTGATACAGGTGTATGTTCAAGGAGCCCTCGATACAAGGGGCTATTGGACTAATGCATCTGTTCATCCGAGCCTTACTGCAAATGGCACCGCTACCATACATCATGTTATGGACCTCTACAGGGTTCTAGCCACCGTGCGTGACTCCTTATTAGACGAGGTGTGGCAGTTAAACCACCAAAGGTATCCAGCTTTGCTGAATACCCTATTCGTCGAGAAAAAGGATCTACAACCCTCTCTCACTTTTCCTTTCACGCAAGACCCAGATAAGGAACTAGCTACAGACACGAAGTGGCCCAACTCGGCAGGGTTGCTAGTTTTTATCTCGGAGATACAAGCGTGGAATATCGTATCAGCACGGAACCTAAGTGCTGCGGTGGCAGTTTGGAATCTCACCCTCACAGAGCACAAGAGCTGGAAGAAACAGCTTCTCCCCGCTGAGGACGATTCAACAGCAGCTGCCCAAGCCCGGGACACCCTTAACGAGCTGCTTGACACAATCGAACAGCATCAGTGGACCTGGGTGAGTAGGATGGCAACGAAGTTCAAATACTTCAAGGCCAACATGGTGTTTGAGAAGGCCATTAGAGGTGGTAAGGCGGTGGAAAAGAAAATCGCTCCCCATCCGGCAGTCAAGCTCTATTGGTGCAACTTCCTCGCTATGTGCGAGTTAGTAGCACAGACCATCAGTGACATCCTCCGAATTCGCCTAGCGAACGAGGTTCATGTCACATATGGCAATGATGGCAGAGCAACTGTCGTCCCGGCAGAGGGAACGACCTTTGTTTTCTTTCACAGAACGGTAGTTGTCCCGTCCCCGGGAAACCAGGGGGGTGGCGGACACAACCGACCTTCAAACACCACGGAACAACAGAAGACAACGAACGACAAATTGGTCGAACGAGCTCTGACTCGGCTCGACAAGGCCACAACTTTTGACTATGGCAAGTATAACCCGCAAGTCAATATTGATTATGGCGAAGGTATCTTGCTTTTGTTGGGCTATACGTGTCTAGACAGCACGATTGGACAGTTCAGTCTAACCGCTGCTGACAGTAAACAGATATTAGCCAACAAAGCCAGTTGTTGGGCATCCCAAGACTTGTTAACGCACAAGTGGCCACAATGGGATGAGGAAGCGGGTCGATTGATCCAAGGGTGACAATTGAAGCCTCCCATGCGACCTCATCACCTACTCGAACAATTTGTCAAAGGAGCCAACTGGAGTTTCATGTGCGACCCTGTAATAGTCGCCGACCTTGTGTCGGCAATGGCACAACGCATGTGGGAAGCCCCAACTGGGGTTTCATGTGCGACCCTGTAATAGTCGCCGACCTTGTGTCGGCAATTGCACAACGCATGTGGGAAGCCGATGTCCCACACAACAAAATCGTGGACCTCTCACAAAAGTTGATCACGCCCCTTGTGCGTGCTGATTTGGCGATGTTAGTGGCAGTCCTTAAGGGCATCGCTAGAGCAACGACTACCAAAGGTCGCACATCAGGGGAGAAATACATTCGAAACGTCTTGTCACAGGCACAAGATGCCGATGACCGTGCATTCTCGCTTCAGAGTTTCGCGTTGACCGATTGGTCGAAGTATCCGCGTGGGATGCAGCTTTTGTGAAGATATTCGGTCCAAAATCTGACAAGGACGAACGTATGCGGAGGGCAAACATCCTGCTGCAAGCCATGCAGGCGGTGGGATTGTCGTTGTCGGACCATCAGTTCGTTGTCGGACCATCAGTCCAAGGCGAACGAACCCCAGTTCGACATACTGTCCTTCGTCACATCCACCTCATGGGGAGACCACTCTTATACGGGGTCCAGCTCCTATCAGAGATCCCCCTCGAGTTCACCGAACCCATACTGGTCATCGTCGTCGTCGAGCTCATCGAGCTCCTCGAACCCGTATTGGGGACAGAGGCCGCGACATTCTCCAAACCCTTACGCATCTACATCTTCTCCAGCGGGGGGTAGCCCTAACGCATATGCCCAACAATCCACTTCGGGATTTCATTCTCCACCACCGGTGGGCTTGACATCGCCACCTCATACTTACCAAGCACCACAGTTTACCATGCCCATCTACTCACCACCGCCCTTACCACCCCCCATGTTACCTCCCACACCACCGCCGGTGAGCCAAACACAAGGGGCCCCGCCCTCACGTCAGCCGGCGACGAAGAAAAAGAAAACACGCACAATCCCACGGCAAGCCAATCAACCTCTCAGCTCCTTAGCCATCATCCTGCTCCGGCTAATTGCCCGTACGGGATACAGAGGTTAGACGACCTTGGCAACCCGCCGTGATTATTTTCATCACGCACTGGCTTTTAACTGCTTACCAGAACGTAAATTCTGGGTATGGCCCTGCCTCAAGGGAAAGTCGTGTCAGCGATGGCACACATTCCCGGGTACCCCACAGCATCCAATAGCGATGAGGCGGTACATACGCCGATATAAGGCGGGAGAGTCGAAGGTCAAAAGGCCGGAAGTTGGCGATTGGGTACCCTGCCAGAAACAGCAGACACAAATGAACTTGCCATTCCCGGACGTTGACGAACACGGACGGGTCTCTCTGATGCCAAACGGGTACGTGGCGAGTTGGTGCGCCGCCTTCGATGCGGAAGCCGAAATGCTCAAGAGTCAATTACCGGCGGCGGACAAGTTCGCGGCATACATGCCCGGGCAGGAGTCACTCCTGAGCCAGATGGGTAAGCCCGCAGCACGCAAACGCAAACGCAAACGCAAGCAACACGTCACATGTGTTGTGCAGGCCAAGGCCAGCCAGCAGGACACAAGTCCTACAAAAAGCGCAAACTCAAGTCCTAGACAATCAACGGAAAGGACACACCCCGGGGCACGTAAGCGGGTGCGTTTTCCACACCCGTCGGAAACGATAGCCACCGCAGAGGGTGATGGACTAGCTGTCGGGACAGGCGCAGTAGTAACAGAAACACTAGTTAATAGGGTGATGGTAACGGATGCCACACCAACGCCAGGTCAGGTGACACAAGCCGATATCGAGTCACCGACGGCTAGGGTTGCTGTGTCCCCACCCGCACCAGTAGTAGATAAGACAGTAAGAATGGAGGCTACACCAACGCCAGGTCAGGTGACACAAGTCAGTATCGAGTCACCGACGGCTAGGGTTGCTGTGCTCCCTTCTACACCGCAAATAGATAGTATTGCGGGGGTCACAGACCCCTCGATCACAGTCAATAGTACTGCTACGGCAGGGGGTGAGCGAAGAGATAACAGAGGGGGACAACAGTAGTGGCCGTACACCTTCACCTGGAGGTGTCGACCTTCCGCAACAATGTACAGGCGGACCCTCACCCATCTCCACCCGAAGACGATGTCGCACAGGAGGCTAGTGAGGATAATGGTAAAATGGACGGGCTAAGTTGCCGTGTCCGCACAGCGGGCACCTGCATAAGCAAGGCAGGTTCCATCCCAGTCGCCTCACTACAGAAAACAGCCCTTTTTGAGAACAAGGTGATTAACATTAAAGCCAGGGCAAAACAACAAATAGCACCTCAACGGTCTTTGCTCGGTCGTGATGTTCGACTAGCCCCGGGAACGATATTGATCACCCGAATATACCGCATATTGACCACGCATTGCCCCCACACACAGACAACACGTATACTGCATCACCATTCACAGCACAGAATCCTGCAGTGCTTCCGGGCCCACGGGATGGCCCAAGCGTGCTCCGGCGGTCGTTAGCCAGATGGGACTAACACCCTTGGTGGACCCGGACAAGCTTGGCGATGCCCAACGCCAGATGGCGCGCAGGTATGCTGAGATGGAGCTGCAACAAGCACTCATCTCGACAGCCGAACCCCAGGACCTCCCTGCAGCGGAGGCAAGGGACATGAGCTACACCCGTTTATTTTGGCGGGAGCTCAACGCCCACCTGGACACCGGTAACGATAGCATGGCACAAATCACCTTCGCGGGTAAAAGATTTATAGATAAATTCGGAAAGTTTTTCGATTTCACGCGCGAGGGAAAGCTCGGATATATCCGGGGTGCTAACGACGGAAGAAGTGCGATCATTTGTCGTATTCCGTTGACGGTGGAATTCCCGACTGGCATGACATACACAATACACGTCTTGGTGGTGCCAGATTTCCCGGGAAAAATAGTACTGGGTAAACCTGATCTGAAAATGATGGAAGCTCAGCTTTTATTAGGGCAGGATGTTATTAAGTATGGAAGGGGCCGACATGTGGCGGAATACCCCATACTTAACCCTAGTCCAGAACGTCCGATAGATCACCCGTATAGGGGGAGAGCGCAGGTGACCTTGATCCCACCCGCACCCCCCATACCGCATGATGTACGGACACAGCAGCGTGTTACGCCCGCTGGCACAGCATGGGTATACACGAATGTTTATGTCACGGAGCTGACCGGCCCATGGGCGGGCTTCGAGGATTAGAGGCTGAGCGCGAGGCCCAAGTCTTGCTGCTACGGAAGCAGGACGAATCATGGCACGGCTTTGACCAAACCTACCTATATGGGGGTGGGCAGAAACGGCCACATGAATTCATAAGGGTCAAATCGAGCTTGGTTTTCCATGCATCTAAACGCCTCACAGAGGACGATAATGTGATGGAAAAGTTAAAACTATGGTACAAGGGATCGGAGCCTATACAGCCCGAGAACCTGTCGAAGGTGCCGAAACCTCTGGCGGACAGGTTGGATCGGGGCGAAGACATCACCATTATACTCCCGATTCACCCCACCGTGATGTGGTGGAGGGATGTATTGGATAGGGTGGTCGATGACCCAATACCGATACCTAGTCGACAGGCTAAACCACTCATGGCATTCCGATTGGGATCAAGGCAGGATGGTCTGGCATACAGAACCAAACTACTGACCCGAAAGGTGGAAGACATGCGGGAGATTGCCTTTCAGATCTTTCCGGGGTTCTTTCACAAGTCGGCAGCGAAACAATACGCCGATATGTTAGTAGAACTTCAGGAATTTGCAACATGGGACAACCAGTCCACCACGCGATACCCAGGTAGGGACACGAAGGACGAGGTTGAGGATCCGGACTCCATCTTAGAGTACCCGGATGACCCGAGAGACCAGAAACCGGTCGAAGAGATCATCGACGAAGTCCTTGCGCGACAGTCAGGGTCACCAGACTTTGTTCGGGATCTCAAGGCTCAATTTCTGAAGAATAAGACACTTTTCGGACCCCTTGTAGCCGGCGGCGTGACGCACACTGCTGCTAAGATAGAGCGACAAGTGGGACAGACGATGCCTCGCTTTCCGCGGATCGCGCCTCAGCTATAAGCAGGAGCAGATCTGTGAGGAAATAATCCAAGACATGTTGGCTAAACGGCTAATAGAACCGTCATGGTCGGAGTACCGATCACCGGTTCGGCTTGCGCCGAAGGCTTGCGCCGAAGCCGGATGGCAAGCAACGATTTTGTATCAATTACACGAGGCTCAATAAGATCATCAAGAGCGTTGAGGCACCAATCCCCCGTATGCGGGATGGCCTCAACCGACTCCGGGATGCTAAATTCTTTACAAAGCTAGACCTGAAAAATGGATTCTGGAACATCCCTTTGGATGTGGAGAGTCGGGCACTGACGGCCTTCGCCGTCGGCGGGAGACTGTACCAGTGGACAGTCCTCCCGATGGGATTGAAAACTGCCCCGGCTATCTTTCAGGATTGCATGAATCAGGCTCTGTCTGACCCGAAGTACGGTGATCCGACGTTCACCGAAACTTACAGACATACTAACCAGTATAGCTTTTATTACATCGATGATATCGTTACTTATTTAAAGACAGAAGCGGAGCACCTGGCTCACGTGTCGGACATCTTGAGACGCCTAGAAATAAGAGGGCAGGCGGTAAGTGGGAAAAGACGCCTTCAAAGTGGACACTGTGGGTACCAACCCAGTTACGCAATGCGATCCTTTTAGCCACTCACCGCTCTGCTCTCAACTCACACACGGGAAGGGATAAAATGTCATGGTTTATTTCACGCAGGTTTGGTGGCATGGCATGCAGAAATCCATTGCCGACACAGTCGACACGTGCGAACACTGCAAGCAAACCAAGACACTACACAACAACGCTCAGAGAGGCCTTTATGGCGAATACAAGCGTTGAGAACCTATTCGAAACTTTACATGTTGATTACGTAGGACCGCTACCGCGAGCGGAGACCCACAATTATCGATACATCCTGACAGCCATAGACCGCTTCTCGAACTATGTGTTCGCGGTACCAGTGGTGGAAAAGGATGCTGAATCGACATGCGAGGCCCTGGTCGACCATGTTTTCCGATATACCGGAGTGCCGAAAAATGTGTACAGCGATCGGGGATCGGAGTTTACGAACGAACTCTCCGCTCGGCTGTCCACAGTGTGGGGCTTTAAGTGGAAATACGTAACTGCATATTCACCAGAGAGCAACGGCAAAATCGAGAGGGTCCATAGATCGCTCAAGGCCGCGCTCCAGCAGTATTGTCGCGATAATCAGCACATATGGCATAAGGCCTTACCGTCTTTTGTGTTCTCCATGAACAACACCGCGTCGAGGGCATTGGGCGGAAAAGCCACGGGCGCTTCCCCCAATCTCCTGGTATACGGGCAGCACTTGAGGATTCCGGAGGAGCTGGTGTTACCAAACCTCCCGGAAGGTGGCTTTTTGGAGTACGATGAGCTGATGGCCTGTCGCCTATAAGTCATGGCGGAAGCCAGACACTACGTCATGAAGGCACGGGAGGCGGAAGAGGCTCACAAACAAAACCAGCAGACGCCGAACAAAGTCAAGTATGAGTCGGGGGAATACCATAAAGGGGACTTAGTCTTCCTGTACGTACCCCAGGTACCCAACTTGGTTAGCGTCAAACTCTTCCCGATGTGGCAAGGCCCTTACATTGTTGTAGAACAAGTAGGTGCTTTGACATACCGAATACAGGGAAAGGGTAAGACGCTAGTAGTACATGTACGGCGGCTGATGCGTTTTAACCCCATGCTGGATCGTAACAAAACGATGACGGAAGCGGTACAGAAGCTGGAACACAGTTTACGTCCGCCGCCCAAGCGCCGAGACAAGACGGCCGAGGCGAAAGAAAACCCGACACAACCCTTACCGGCCGTAGCCGAGGGGAATGATCCGAACAATAACGAAGCCGAAGAAGTCGCGGCTGAACAAGCCGACGCTTCCGAGGGGGACGTTATCGCGCCAGGGCCGACCAACCACCTGCAGTCGGAACAGGAGGAGAAAGTTGAACCGGTACCGAGACCAGCTGAATCAAAGCTGAGGTCGGCCGACGACGTGAAAACCATGCACTGGCACGTCGGAAAGGTATACCTTCTTCGGCCACCAGAGGCACATGTTGGCGACGATTGCCTCAACCTCATGAAAGTGAGAGAATGGGAGCCGCAGACTCGGGTCACGCGCACAAGCAAGGCAATCAAAGCCGAGCCGCCCGTACTGCAGTTCTATCGATCACACCAGGACCTCGACGAGCCGGAATCACGGACTTTTATCCGGTGTACCGCGACTCCAACCAAGTCGAAACGTTCTGAAAAGGCATCACGGACAAGAGTCCGAATGCTACGCCGTGGCAAATACAGGCGTGGCCTAGGATGGTGCTGGATTACCCATTCGATCTACAGCACGGTCGAATCCCCCTACGGGTGTGGATGAGATAGTAGCCGAGGGCATAGCGACCCATTTCATCGGGGCACCACCACCAGGCAAATATGAGAAAGCCAAATTAGGGCAGGCAAAGAGGCGCAAGCTAGCCTAGCTCAGCATGCCGTGTGACTAGTTCACGCGGGTAGTATGCGAGATCCAAAGACCAATACTGGGTAGCAACAGTAAGAAACCAGCCATAGGAAAGGGACACGGCTTTGGACTCCATATCTGTTAAAATACTACCTAAGTCCATTCTTCTTAGAGATAGCAAAAGAGAGCCTAACATGACATGATACACGGGAAAAGACCCTGCCTTACCCTCCGTGAGGTGCGACGGCCCTGAAGGTATCTTGACGGGCTAGTAGTTGGTGTTCCATCAGGGGTCGGAATAGCTTCGGGCTAACCATGTTGACGCGCAGCAATGCCCGTTGATATGGTTGGCATTGCACATTATACCCACCTCCTCTCGATTTGCACACTCGCCTCCCGCTGCAATGGCATGAGTGGTGTATGATAAGTTATTCCCCACAGAGTGTCTTAGATATTATGCTCGCTCTTGTTTGCTCTTTGTTTGGATGGAAGGGGCTCTAAGGCACCCGACGGCCCTACGTATACACATAAGCATCTTACCACTAAGAAATATAACATGTCCCTATTTACATACCGCCGCAATCGCGCAGTACGGCGAGGGTGGAACACGTGGACAGCAAAGATGGCCGGGACATGGGTGCACCCGTGTTGTCACGCTGTTGACCAGCGTTTGGAACAAGCAGAGAGTCGAACACCGACAAGAGAACAACACACACATAGCACATTGCTCGTTGTGCTTGGGCTGACATACAGATATATATATATACGAACTCACGGACATATACGTGATACAGGCACCTGGCGGTGTATGTTTGGCACCGAACATCTGGTGGAGCAGTATCTGGGATTCCTCCTGGCGTGCGTGGCTTCGGTCCTGGTGATACTGATAGTACACCTAGGATTACGGACGATCGCGGGAGAAGGGCAACGGCTCCCTCCATCCGCGCGGGATAGTCCGGCCGGAACGACCCCGCGGACCGGCGTCGTGACGCGAAGCAGCTGGATGAACCAGACCCATCTGAGGCAGCGAACTTCAGGTGCGGTGACATACTTACCTCACCAGAGGGGACACCCCACACCACAATTACCACTCCGAGAAGTGGCGCAAACAACCTTGCAAGCAAGGGCGCACAGGGAAACGAAACCCTGCAGCGCAACCTTGGCGGTCCCAATACACCGCTCACACCCGCTCAACCTTCAGGTGGCACAACTCAGGCTAGTGTTGTGACCACACCGAAATCCCCACGGGGAAAAGCTGAAGTCGAGTCGGAGATGTTGACGACCTATATGAAGTCATCGGCTGACGAGGGGGAGGCACCGACTGAGGACAGCAGTACACCTGCATCGCAAAACACCGATGAGGACGTCGATCCCGAAGGGTTAAACACCCCTCAGCACTCGGGATTTGGGTGGATCCCAGAAGAAGACGAGAGCCTATATTATGGCAAAGAATTAAGCCTCACGCGGATGGACGCTAGGGAGGAAGCACGCTTGAGATACTGGGAGAGAGTCGGCGATGAGGATAGACTCAAGCCCGACGCTTACAGTGACAAGCTGAACCCGCCCGAAGAGAAGCGGCCCGATGAGCGGCCACGGCCCACGGATCCGGCGTACCAGCACCACCGCTGCCCGCCACCGGAACCGACGGCACATTGGGGCAGGGACGAAGTATTCCCCGCGTACTTTCATGCCTCCGATAATATATTCGGAGTATACGGACCGATCGACCGTCCGATATACGCATATTCGGAACGGGGCCCGGTACCGCCGCGAACGTGGAGGGTCGTAGCACCCGGAGTGCGTAGGCCATATCGCATCGACACGGAAACGATGTTGAGAGGTATGGACCTACACCTGAACCAAGACCCAGATCGGGAAAGGGAGGAGTATCAGAAACCGGTGCGTTACGCATATGACCCACGGACGCGCAGAATACACCGAATCTACCCACCTTACCCAGATATCACGGATGCGGAGCGGCTACAATGCCCGGCGCTCGCACACACAACCAACGAACGAACGTTCCCGTTCACACCGTCTAAGGAGCCGTACCGAATACGATTGGTGGGCAACCAGGTTAATTGGGTCCCAGACCCGCACTTTTTTGAGGCAAACCCTCGCAAGATTAACCTGCCGCCACCAAAGCCTCCATTCGACGAACGGGGCTTCTCGGACTACCTTGACAAAGCGAGGTACGAGCCCACCGAACAGGACAACGTCCTGAGGGTACAGTGTGAAGGGTCAAAGAAACGCGGGAGAGGATGCTCGCGGAGATGGCACCTCACGGAAAGAGCGTACGCGTCACCAGAGCGATACGCGCCTCACCGATGTCGAGATCACGCATACAACAATGACATCGAATTGATGTCCTGTGCATGGACACCACCATGTTTCGGATGGGATGTTCCACACACATGGAATCATCGCGACAACCCGTTACCGGGGATCGCTCAATACAAGTCGATGGATGAGGACCGAGTGAAAGTTACCAAAAAAACCTTGTTTGAGCAAGCCAAATCGCTGCGAGGATGGGTGGGATTGGAGGACTATCAGCGAAAACACGCCCTCCGGTTCTACGGCATTCGGAAGGATCCGAGATGTTTGCTTGAACCATACCAGCTCAGAAAGTTGCAGTGGTGGCAGGAAGATATCAATTCTTACTACAGACTGCTCGAACTTTCGGGTATCCCATTGCCCGAGAAGGTCAAGGCATACCGAGCCTACTATCTTCAGCAAACAAGACCAACCCTGGGACCTCAGGGTTGAAGAGAATGTACTCGCGTACTATAGGCAGGCCTTAGGCATACCCAAGCCTCCCCTCCCTATGTAGGCCGCGAGGCATAAAACGACGAATACCTGAGCGCTTCCGAGGTGCGGCTCGGGTACGACAACAGTATTACGTACGGTTCCAACACGAACATCGGCTCGCGTGGCTGCTGACGATATACCGGCAGTTGAAGAGGAGCAACGACCCAAAGACATCCCGCATCGCCAACCAGTTAGCCGATCCTGACGAGAACGTTCCGAACACATATCGAGGCCGCGTAAGAGGCTTCGAACAGTGGATCGAACGATTCAGAGCGCAGGACGCACTGGGTTGGGACAGACTTGTCCAAGCCGATGAGTTCCGATGGCACAGGATAACTCAACGGCTGGATTATATCTACCACTTTCGACGTGCGTGGCCGTACTGGAGACAACAGTACGAATACCAGCTGGGGCAGATCATTGGCCAATTCGCCCCAGTCATAAGGTGTATCGTGCCACAGCACTCGGAAGTCGGAGAAGACTTGACCTGGTCGGAAGCGAGGGCTTTGAAAGAAAGCCTGGATCAGGAATTAGACATGCCAGCGGAAGACCAACCCGCAGTAACATGGAGGTGGCGACCATCATCACCGTCTAGCGGAGAGGAGTTCATAAACTCCCTCGAGGAAGTATACCTCGACGAATAAGCGTAGACGCGTTTTGAGACCCAGCCAATTGGCTGTATATATATTTTTAGACACTTCTACCTTCGTCACAGCGAAGTAGATACTTGCCGGGTGGCAATAAGAAAATGTCTGCAGACAACAAAACCAAACAAACAACGCCGAACACGCCAACGGCACTCTTGACACTGGCATAGAGCCCGTTCATCCCTATGATGGACGAGGATGCACGGGGGTATTGAACAATTGAGATCAATGCCTCTCTGTATTCTCGGGATCACAGATCCTTCGGACGGACTAGGGCCGAGACAGGGGATGGGGACGCGGGATACTTACAATTGCTCGGAGATTTGCTTCAGATCAGATGCAAATCGCCTAGTAATGTTAGGATCACAGATCCTTGAGACGGCGAAGGGATGGTTTGACAGCGACATGATCAGACCGTTGTACGTCTATGGCAGATCGTCATAGAAGAGGGGGAGGAGATAGTTCAAAATTCAAATTCAAATTTGAACTCGAAAATCTCCAAACTCAAATTTGTATCATATGTAGGTTCTAGTGGTCGTTAGAGCCCCCATCAACTTCGCAGCAGGTAAACTCATTCAATATTCAAGATTTTGAAGTGCTGTTTGCACAGAATTCATTATTTTTATTGGGAAAGTGTAGCCTGAGGTTTAGTTTTTCAAGGTATTAAAGCTCTTGCTGTGTTCCAGTATGTTCTGAGTTTTGACAAACTAATTTTCGACCTATGTTTTCCTAGTTTTCATTTTCTACCGTACTCTTCTGCAAAAATCCTTAGGCAGGATTACTCAACATAACATGTGAATTCATTTGTGCACTTGTGTGTAAAAATGAGTGCAGAGTGCATCATGCGAACAGCATTTTTCAGTTGAAAACACCATACTTGCTGCCAGTGTCCTGAAATCTGAACTTTGGAGTCGACAATAAGGATTTCAAGAAGTGAGCTACACCTTTTTTCTAAAACAAACACTTGTGTCAGCTTGCTTTTGCTTGAAACGATGTGGTTTGAACATTTACCTGCTGCGATGAACTTGACCTCCGACATGATTTTGGTGGCGCCGGCCCGTGAATTTCTTTGGCAATATTTGACAAGACCATGCCGATTCCCGGAGAGGAAACCCAAAAAAATTCCAAAAATATTTGAACAAATAGGCCTATCGACATACGTAGCCTTTGAAGTGAAGACCGCACTAATTTTTTTTTTATTTGACTGTTTTTGCGGGGTCGATATTGGTAAAAGTCATGTCTAGAGAGGGTTTTGTGTTTTTTTTCTGTGTATTTCTCATGCATACTTTCACGTCCCGTGGTCTTGTACAGTCTTTCCAAACGTTGTGCCCATGCTGTCTGCAAAATGGTGTGTTGTAAACTTATCTGT
>WBZZ01003477.1:50000-52500 GCA_019918135.1 Paulinella micropora
CCTTTCCTGCCTCTCTCCCTCTGTCTGTCTGTCTGTGTGTCTCTCTCTCTCTCTCTGTCTCTCTCCTCTCTCTCTCTATATATATATATATACATATATATATATATATATTTATCTATCTATCTATCTATCTATCTATCTATCTATCTATCTATCATATCTATCTATCTATCTATCTATCTATCTATCTATCTATCTATCTATCTATCTATCTATCTATCTATCTATCTATATATCTATCTCTCTCTCTCTCGTCCTTCCTCACTCGCTTGCTCCTTATGCCTCCATGTGATCACGTAAGGATTAAACAAATACATACACCGGGGGGGGTGGGGGGGTGGTTGTAACCCGATAGAAGTGCGACTCCATGGTGTAGAGGTAGACGGCCGCCACCTCGTCCTTGCTCAGCGCCTACCAGCCCCACAGCGAGCTGGTCTGTGGCGCCTCGCATAGGCCCTGCTGACGCTCTTGCATGTATACGCAGGTGCACAAAGCAAGAGCATGCACACTTGGCATAAAATAATCCGACGCTTCACAAGAAGATCGATACTGGATGAGAACGCAGAGGAGTTCAGCATATCCAGTATCGTCTTATCTTTGCTTTCCTACCTGTCCTCTATCCTGTTCATCGTCTTATCTTTGCTTTCCTACCCTTCCGCGAAAGGCAAGATAGAGGAACGACATGTGTAGCATTCCCGAGCACCTCGTTCCCGTGGATGTGATTTTCCTGTGTGCTGTACATCCTGCTCGCGTGTCTCACATGTATTTTATAGGCTGTGATCACAATATATGTCATCTATGTACGCAGGCAGCTTGTGCATTCGCGATTACGAGCTACTGCACATTATTATTGTGGGTCCAGCCCTACTTGACGTATATACGCATGTTCCATGTCGTGGATATATGTGGTGAGAAAAGAATGCAAAGGCGTGGTGGCTATTAAGAGCAAGTGTGTGCAGAGGTGTAGAGGCTGTGGGCTGGGTCTGTGACCTTAACGCTGACACCAGGCAAGCTCATGCTCTGACCGCAACAAAAACAAGCACATAAAAATGAGAAGAAATGTTTCGAGAAACCAGGCAAAATAACGTGAAACAATATTATGTGCCGACGGCAGGAGGATTTGCAGCCCAAGGTGAGTGGCAGTGCAGCTGTCTGCTCTGAAAGAAGCTGACCGCTTTCTTGCAAGGGTTGTTCTCCTCAGCACGCCTTACGAAATCAGCCTGTTCATAATGTCAAGACATATAGTATCTTGTTTCCATAAAATACTGAATTTCGTATGCAATTAGACACCCGTGAAATAGATTTAGAGAGTCAGCCCATCCGTTTGTCTGTGTATCTGACATCTTTGGAAGAGAAAGTCTGCGTAGAAGGCAGAAGGATGGGTGCGAAAGGTATGTTGGTAACAGAAAAGAGAAGAAAAGAAAACAATCAAGCAAGAAAGGAAGATGGGAAGGCAGGAAAGAATGACCAATGAGGGAATACGCTGCAGCAATGGCTTTGTGGCCTATAGAGACAACACACCCCGGCATGGACAACCAAACACGTCCACCAAGCACACACACACACACACACACACACACACACACACACATGGACGCTCGCAACACGTGGCTGTTCCTGCAGTCAAGATCCTGCCCGTTCACGAGCGGCACAGGAGCGAGCTCGTCCCGCGCACACAGCACATCGCCAGCACAGTCGCAGTCGCACAGGTGTGTGTGTATGTGTGTGTGTGTGTTTGCGTGCGTGCGTGTGTGTGTGTGTGTGTATGTGTCTCATGCCCCACATCGAGCAAGGGCAACACACACATGCACCAAGACACGCGAGAAAGCAAGCACACGGGAAAGAAAGCAATTACAAAGGAAGGCAGCAACGGCAACGGAGGAAGAGAGAAAGGCAACCTGTTCCAAGGACTGCAAGGGCACAGCCGCAATTCCTGCGACATATTGCACAACAAGCTGCTGTTGGTGTATTGAGAGAAGAAAGAAGGAGAGACGTCCTTTTTCCAAGGATAATACAATCAAAAAACTCACACACGCATACATGCATGCATCCAGAGGTCGATTGAAATGGATCAGGTGTGCTCTTTGGCCGACTGATGTGCACGAGCTTGTCACTGTGCGGCGTGCGTGTGGAGGCAGCCAGCAGCCAGCGGACCAAGCTTGTCACTGTGCGGCGTGCGTGTGGAGGCAGCCAGCCAGCGGACCTGTGATACCCTCCAGCTCGACCCCGCCTTCTTTCCCCACCTGCACATGCAGCCTGCTGGTGTTCCATGTCGCATGCTTGCCAGCGCCGCCCCGCAACATTTGCCGTCACCCGTTCTAAGAGTAGGCCTTAAGGCCTACGCCATTGACCTTCTCTCAGTTGACACACACAGTGACAAGCAGCTACATATCAGAGCTGGCAACTCTGGGCTAGCAGAACAGGCTTGCGGCACATGGGCAGGCTGGCCCGGCGCGACCTCGGCTAGGCGGTCCAGGAAGAACTGGTGCAGCTCAAGCGT